>JAQIXW010004826.1:0-11106 GCA_034700685.1 Willowsia buskii | reverse complement strand
GTTCGAGATGAATCCCGTCGTATGGTCAGAGATGATACTGCACGAGTTCGAGATGAATCCCGTCGTATGGTCAGAGACGATACTGCACGAGTTCGAGATGAATCCCGTCGTGTGTTCAGAGATGATACTGCACGAGTTCGAGATCAACGACAAAGGTTGGTCAGAGATAATGAAAGTCGTCGTATGGTGAGGGACGACACTACACGTGTTAGGGATCAAAGGCAACGATTGGTCAGAGACAATGAAAGCCCACGCATGGCCAGGGATGACACAACTCGTGTTCGAGACCAAAGGCAACGGCTGGTCAGAGACAATGAAAGTCGACGATTGGTCAGAGATGACACAGCTCGTGTTGGAGATGAAAGCCGACGCATGGTTCGAGATGATACATCCCGAGTGTGAGATGAAAGCCGAGTAAGGGACCAAAGTCGGCGAATGGCGAGAGACGAAACTTCAAGAGTTCGGGATCTGTCTCACCGAATGGTGAGAGATGATACCTCACGTGTACAAGATGAAAGCCGTCGTTTGGTGCAGGATGATGAAAATCGCCGCATGGTGAGGGAGGAATCCAGGCAAACGGCTGTACGACGAGATGTCCGTGAATCTGAGGAAGCTCGTCGGCTAATTCGAAAAGTGTCCAGTAATAACGAACGCAACATGGCTGTAAGGTACAGTGACGAAAGTCGACGAATAATAGAAACTCCCTCTCTGGAACTAAAACGAGCAGTTCGAGATGTGAGTGAAACCAGGATTTCCAACAAGGATGACATGAACCAAGCGCGTATGATATTGGGAGAAAGGAACTTTGGAAAATATTTACAAATGGTAAGTACTTTTTAATTTTACTCTTGAGAAATTACTACTATATTTCCTCATAAAAATATTTAATCTACATAATTAAATATTCTTTTATTATCATTTGTGCAGGAGGATGAATTCTCCGTTCCAAAGACAGAATCATCATATTGGAACCAGCTTACCAGTGCAGTTTTTGGAGGTGCTGCTCTTCTCATGATGTACAGTCAAAACCAGAAACAAAAAGTGGAGTAAATACACATTAGCTTGAAGGTTTGTAAATTAGAAAATGAGTGGCTGAAGCATTGCTTTCAGTATAATTTCAAACGTAACAGTAGTAGTGCTACTTCTACCAAAGTGATGAGGTTGGCAGGAAGATTTCAAGTAAACTTTCCTTGTCACCCATCTCTACAACTTTGTTAAAAAAATCTGCTGTCTCAATTTCATATGTATGAATGATACATGATGTCTCAATTCTTTGCTGTCTCAATTGAATCCGAAGTCAGGTAGAGGTAAATGGTGACCAAAGATCATCAACCTTTTTCCTGCCAAAAGACTCAATTCCACTGTTGATAATAAACTTATGAATCCTTCCTCTTGTATGTAGTAGATTAGAAAAAAAAAGTGTTTTGAAAACAATTTTTGTAGTCTAGCAAGTAATTTTGAAACATGGATGAAAGAAGAAACATAATTTTTTGAAGATATATTTTGATGTGGCAAACTTTTAAAAAACAAAGAAAAAATATTGACATTATTGTAACAAGAAAGATATTTCTATATCATGCTTGGAAATTAGCAGATATTGTACAGGTAACACTAAACAAGCATAATTAGCTGAAATTAGTTGAAACAGAGTAGATGCATTTATTATAACAAAATATATTATATTAGTGTAACAAAATATTTGCTTGGAATTCTAATTTTCGTTATCACACTATTCTTACATTTAATTTTACTGTGTAAAACTTTTAACAAATTAATGTCAAACTTTGTTTGTATTTTTAATTCAAATATGTAATTTTGTGGAAAAACTAGAAGCGATCATTATTATAACTTATCTTAAGATTACATTTTCGCCAACTTGTTGTATATATTTACATATTTTTTCTGTATTTGTAAACTATAATGCTGCGCTGTATAACAATAAATAAATAAATATGTGCAATTTTAAGCAAACCAAAAACATGAACGAATATTTCTTAAAAACAACGACAAATTATTTGAAACCTTCTGCAGCTCAAATTTAGATAACACGTTCCTTTCTTCGATCTGGATATTAATTACTTTTTCCTGCACATACATTAGATATCTACTAACAAATAGGTATAAAAAATCAAAAAAGTTTTCCTTGGATTTATGCTTCTGCTTCTGTTTTGTCATTCGATTAATAGAAATCTGGCGAACATTATTATTATTTAAAACTTTCGAGCTCTGCAATTGCAATACGCAATGATACGTGAATTCAGCAAGTTAGCAAGTACATACATCAAAATTGAATTGAAAATTGAATACATACTACATACCTATATTATATACATGCACAATGAGCTTATTAGCTTAGACAAACCAAACGAATGAATGAGTTAGATTCAGATCACTTAAGGTAATTACTCTAGAGAGTAAGATCTTGTTCTCACTGGTACTTACTTAAATGCATGATACCATGACCGTGATACACTTTTTATAAGACTTATATTATGTTTATCATGAACAAATGTTACAAAAAATGTTTTCCAGACCAATAAGCCACACCACAATTCCTGAAAATTCATGTACAAAAGTATAAAAATAACTATAAATGTACATTTGTACTATTTCCCTTTCTATGAAGTAAGTGTGAAAGATCACTTGCAATAGACTTATGAATTGGTTCATAATATTGTATAAAAGTATACAGTCATGTATTCCTTTTCTTTTAGCATTTTTTATATATCTGGAAGATCTAATACAGAATTATATAATTGAAATGAGTTTGTTGGAGAGAAATCAGCCATGTGGAGTATATCAGCAGATATTAAGGCAGAAGAAGGACGATCCTTTCCAATTGTGAGTAGTGGGCCCCCAAGAGAGCCATTATTATTGCTAAATTGGTCCAACGGTTTCCTCCTAGGTGACAGATTAGTAGTAATAGGGCGACCACAGCCACTAGTACTGCTGCTATTACTACTACTGCTTATTAAACCACCTCCACAACTTCCTCCAGTTGTTGTTTTCAATGTAAGCTTGTTCAAAAGCGTATCTAGCTGCCTTTCTCTATGATGATATCTGGAGTTGAGCTCATCTACTTTCTCCGACAACAAACACAAGACTTCGTTCTCCTGAAAATAAAAGCATAAGCATGTAAGAGCGTGATTACGAGCTTGGTGGATGCTTAAACATACAACAGAGGATCAGACTGGAATAAATTTCGTTTTACTATTCCGCTTATTTTCCCTTTGGTTAAATTGGTCGAATCATGCGAAAGATTGAGTACATTTTGATACGGGGTAGTCTATAATATTGTGAGAGATCTTACAGGCTTGACTAAATGCTGGGCAAAGTCCAATTTTCGTTTCAGTTCTTGAACCTGTTGTTCAAGAACACTTCTATCTTCTCTTAAAATAAGATTCTCAGCTTCCAATTTCTTAAATGTGGAGAGGTGCTCTTTCAGCGTCTGTATTGCCTTGTTTTGGGTAATTATTCGAGATCGAAGCTCATCAACGAGACCGGGTTCCACAACATCTCCGTCAGGTAACTGGCTTTTTAAAGTTTCTACTTGCTCCTTTAAATTAAGTATCTGTGAATAATTGAAACATAATAGTCGATGGCATATTAATAATATTCATATACAATTATTTTTTCCCTTTTTAAACCTCGTGTGGTAATCATATATTTACCCACCGTTCTCTCCTTGTCAAAAATTATTTTATTTTTGTCTTCAATTATCTTTTCAAACTCAAGTCTTTCTTGGTCCATACAATTGAGAGAGGCTTGTATAATATCGGATGTATGTATCTGCACTCCTTTTATCGGCGAAGAACCTGGCCCTCAGATTCAAAATAAAAGAAACCATATAAATAAAATTATAGACAGAAATAACTTTACTACCTTTACTTTATTATATGTTACGAGATGGGATATATTTTTTATTTTCTTACTTTTGGGCAACACAGAATTAGTGTCAACTCCAGAATTTCTAATGTTTCTAATCAAATTGGTGGTCGTATTTTGCTTCATAACATCAGACTTTGTCCTCTGCAATGGCTTCATTACAGGTCTGTTTCCACCTGCCCCTGTTTGCTGTTGAGAAGGTGGTGCTGTGGAGTCCTTACTGTACAATATCTTCTGCAACGTTCTAACCTGCTTCTTTAACGCATTTACCTCTTTGTTGTACTCCTTCTCCTTTTCATGAAAGACTAGTGCAGACACAGATACTCCACCTCCAGTGTTCTTTGGCACAGGAGGTTTGGATTGCTTCTGTAAACAAGGAAAAAAGAAATGAATCGGATGAAGAAATAAAACAGTTTATTAGATTTCCGGATTATTTGCACGAGAATGAATGCCTATATTGTTTGCAATGTAAATACCTCTGCCAGTTTGGACTGTAACACGAGAACCTCTTTACGCAGCTCCATAAGCTGTTGAGATTTTGATTCAGCATCTTCTCTCAATCTTTCCACCTCCGCTTTGCTGCACACAGATTGAGATAATGCACCTTGAGTTTGAGTATTGCTATTAACTTTTGAAGATGTTGATGTTGACGATTTCACTAGACGATTTAATTTCAGCGTAGCCACTTCTGTCCGGAGTGAGTTGATGACGTCTTGAAAGTTGGTTTCTTTCTCTTGGGACTCAGTCTGAGTAAAGATATAGTAAAAATCGCAAATATTAGCATTCATCACAAACAATCCAACTTAATTTCCTCCCCTCGGTCATACAAAGTCATAAAAACCCTTTTATAACCTTCACCATTTGGACCAGAAAACGCATGGCATGATTAATTCCAATGTAAATCAACTTTTCCTATTTATCCTCACTTAATCCTGTACAAGCAATCAATTACGAATAGTGTAAACAATAGTGTTTTTCGTTGATTTAATTTTACTATAATTGTATGCAACGAACTTTGCTCCATTTTCATACATGCACATACACTGTTACTGCACCTGTTAACGTTTTCATCTCAAGGTCTAGAGCACTGCACGCTAATTTTTTTTTGAAAAAAGCTAACATTTGCTAATTTTTAAGCATCCTTTGTCAGATTAAAAGGAACAAAACTCACCATGTCATACTTTGTAAAAGTGCCTGCTGTGTCTCCTCAGTTGGTCTAGTTGCACAATAATTCTTTAACAGACATGGTGTAATTCCATTTAGCAGCAAATATCAATCCCAAATTCAACTATGCCCCACCTACGCACTACTTATTCAGAATGCCTCTCTCATTCTGTGAAGTGGGACTCAATGCTACTTGCACACAGGAGAATTTTTTTATATTTATCTTTTTGACGTTTCATAATAATCGCATTAAATCCGCATCTGGTGTCGTATTATTATGTTTAATTAATGCTACTTTATTTCTATACGAATGTCTCACTAACAATAACAAAATGCCATTTGCTTTGACCCTGGCAAAATTTCCATTATAATTAAATACAAGTAAAAGCAGTGCACACAAAGCACCCAAAATGGAAACTTTTTTTCTTATATAAAAAGGGAAAAGGAAAGTTTCATTTTTTTTACAAAATTATACAACTTGTCTTCATCGCCAACCTTACACGTTTAACCTGATGTTATGCAACTTGCAGCAGCAGTGATTGGAAATTATTGTTTGAATGCAGACTTTTTTTTTACGTGTTTGTTCCATTATCTTTCTTGGTGACAGTGACCTTTTTCTTAGAACTCATTTCAATATCTCTTTATTGTGAATTTGGACGTATCTTCTTTATCTCATTCCAGGATCGGGTACATGAGATTTTTTAAAGTAAAAAATAGGATGACGATAATGCCAGCACCCGACATAGGGAAGCAAAAAAATCGCAGCCTTCATCAATATCACCCAATCTGAGCTCACGAACTACGAACGTAACGAACAATCCAGTGAAGGAATTGGGAAAAAACAGAAGCATTGTGTTGTTTTGTGAGCAATATAAAAAGAGATGACATTTTAAGATTGTGAATCACTTTCGATTCGGAATCAGTTTGAGGAGAGCACACCTTCAAAGTAGCTGACGTTGTGTGAGAAAGGGATTTGTGATACGTAAACACATCCAAAAAGCAAAAAAAAAAAAGGTATTTTGGTAGATTAATCCGGAAATAGCTTCCATAACTATACTCTAGAGTCCCATTGTACTAATCATATTGACTGATTGGCTCGAAAGAAATAATTGGTGGAGATGACGATTACTCTTTCTTGAGCGCTAATAAGCATGCAGTAACATTTAAAGCTCTTTTCTTCACAAATGGTTCAGTACGTGAGCCACAAAGTTTACAAGCTTATGACGACATTGAGTCTGTTGTTATTTCTCTGCTATGAGCTAAGCCCGTTATAGGAAAAGCATATAATGAGAATTCAAAAAAATGATAAATTATTATTCAGAAGGTCCAAGCTCATAAAAATAAAAACCATAACACATTGCGTTCAATGCGTTCTCTTCACACCATTTACTTTAGCAGTTAGCGTGGTTGTTTTCATTCTGTTTTTACTCTACATAATTGACATGTTCAATGTTCCATGCTAATTATTATAAAGCAAGAAGCAAACTATTGAGAATAGAAATAGATTATTTCAAAATATTTTTGCACAGTTGCACAGTCAATACTGATAATCAGTTTTTTAAACGAATTTCCTCATGGTGTTTCCTCATACATTAGAAACACGTAAATTCTACAAAATACGCGTTATATTTTAAATAACGCTTGAGACATATCTGAATGTTGGCTGTGCTCAGTGCTATGTGCCATATAAAAATGTAGCCGTTTCTTGCATATAGTTAGTGAAAGTTTAAACCCTCTAGTAACCAAATTACCAAGTCTAAAAGTCATTTCAATGAAAACATAGTTATGCTTGAAAGGTTTTGAAATGCAGTCTTTTGTGAATAATTATTATTTCTAGGAGATTTTAAAAAGAAAAATACTATATTGTTTTGTTTTAATAGAAAATGAAGCTTTCCTGGTATCGCCACCATCAAGCTAGTGCTCTAACATGGATGTGTGTACTGCTAGATACACTCTGCACAGTTTATGCACTTCCTTCGATGAGTAACGACTTTCACATCGCAGATCTGCAAGATGTCCAGCACAATCGAAAATCTTACTCTGGATATAAACTTCTTCGCACTGAGCCAATTCCTTTGGACAGTGTTTCTGTTCTGGAAGATCTCGAAACAATTGGTGGTACGTAAGAAAACTGTAAGGTTTTTATCCAAAACAATTTGTAGAAATTATAATTTAAATGATCAACCGTTTTAGGCGTGAACTTTTGGACTTATCCCTTGGCAAACAAGACTGTCGATATTTTTACTTCCCCTAAACAACTTCAATACGTGAAGAATATTCTAAGCGATCTCGGTCTTGGTCATGACGTGGTTTTTCATGATGCAGAGGAAATCATGGAATATGAAAGACCTGATAAATATGGACGAAAATTGGAATGGAAGAATGACAAGATGAACATGATCGAGCCTGGGAATGTGACGGAGCAAGAGGAAATGAGTTTTGAGGGAACTGTGAGGGCCGTTCCTCAAGACTTTTTCACTAGATATCAAAGATACAATGGTGAGAAACGAGAATCGAATCGCACGCATAAAATTGAAATTGGTGGAATCTTTCATGTCTCAATATTTATCCTACAACATTTTTTTTAGAAATTGTGAACTTTGCTAGTCAACTGGCACGAGATCACCCCTCAATAGCGTCATTCCAATCCATAGGAAAATCCTACGAAGGAAGGGATATTGGTTTGTTCAAAATATTAACTGGAGGACAATCAAAGCCTGGCATCTTTATTGATGGGGGTAAATAAAATACTATTTTGCTTTTCCACATATTATACACAATTTATATTCCTTTCTACACAATTTATTATTTAATATTTCAGGCATGCATGCCAGAGAATGGATTAGCCCTGCTACTGTGACCTATATTATGTATAGACTTCTTAAGGATCCCAATTCCAAACCCCTAATCGATATGTTTGACTGGTATATTGTGCCTGTTGTAAATGTAGATGGTTATGAATGTAAGTTTTTCTAAAAATACAAAAACACATAGATAATGGAAAATGGGAAAAACTGTCTACATTATTGTGAATTTTGTATTCCTTTAGATACTCACACAACGGATCGATACTGGAGAAAAACTAGATCTCGGAGTTCAAATGGATGCATGGGGTGAGAATTATTATTATGATTATAA
The DNA here is from genome assembly GCA_034700685.1 of Willowsia buskii. Classification (NCBI taxonomy): domain Eukaryota; kingdom Metazoa; phylum Arthropoda; class Collembola; order Entomobryomorpha; family Entomobryidae; genus Willowsia; species Willowsia buskii. Next base: position 2,919 of record JAQIXW010004826.1, on the reverse strand, counting down.
AAGAAAATATGACCGACTATAGAGCAGATTCAACACGTGACAAAATTAAATATTCACTAACAATTTATTATGTCTGGTAAATACAAAGAGTTGACCCTAACCGCAACTTTGGCTTTCACTGGGCCGAGTCTGGAAGCTCGAGCAAGCCCTGTTCCGATATTTACCATGGACCACGAGCATTTTCTGAAGTTGAAACCCAAGCTCTAGGCCGAACCATTATGTACTTGAAGGATCAACTCAAGCTATACCTAACATTCCACGCCTACTCTCAAATGTGGCTAGTTCCTTGGGGATACGTGAAAAACCAAAAGCCTAGTAATTACAACGAACTGATGCGAATGGCACAGTTTGGAAGGAAAGCTCTAGAGAGGACTTACGGAACCCAGTACAGTGTTGGAACAGCACCGGATCTACTTTACCCAGCAGCCGGTGGCAGTGATGACTGGGCAATGGGAGGTAAGTGGTTGTAAATTACAGATAAACTACCTGTATTTAATACTGATTGACATGAATTTTTTACCAACTCAAATATTCCTATTCTAGCCGTTGGAATACCATACTCGTATTGCTTAGAACTCAGAGACAAAGGACGTTACGGATTTGCTCTCCCACCTAATCAAATCAGACCCACTGGAGAAGAAACGTTTAACGGAGTTTCTGCTCTGGCACAAGAACTGTACCGAACGTTAAAGAGACAAGTGAAAGAACAACCACAAACCAGCATTAAATTTAACAACCGTTTTCACAACAGCAGATTGCGAGCACCAGCTAGCAGCTGAACAAAAAAACTGTGATTCCCTACCTGACTCGAATAATTGATTTTAAACTACAGCATTATATGCAGCTTTTTAAACCTGAACTTTAATTTATTTATCGTACGTGATAGGTACTGCAGTATTTTGTTTTTATTTACTTACCTTTGTGTCTTTGAGTTGCGTCCAAAGCTTTTCGTTATCTTTGGAATACGCTTCCAGTAAAGTTTCCTGTCGTTCTACCATCGTGCTAAGCTTCTGAATCGTTTTTAAAGCTTCTGCAACAGCATAGTCCGTTCTTTCAGTAATCTGACGCTGTTGTTCATTATTCTCCATTATATGATGGTGAGGATGAGTATAATTGTCCCCAGCTCCAGTCATTGTTGTAGGTTCACCACTCTGTCAAATCATTACACGTGTAAATTTGAAATTAGGCAATGCACTTGAATGCACTAATATTTGGAAATAAAAAATCATTTGAAAATTTAAAAAATTACTAACCCGAGCATCTGTCCTACTATATTGATCTGATGGAAGAGGCTGTCTCGGACTAACAATTACTCTTGGACTTCGCATTCTACGGTTTCTCGGTTTGTATGCATCTTGCGTGCTATCTCGACTTGACTGTCCAGACGTTGATATTCGAGCTGAATGAGAGGACGACTGGGGTTTCGGGGCATGAGTGGATTGTTGTAAACCATCATCCTTTCGTGAAGTTTTTGATTTCTCCGGGACTTTGTTAGCCGTGGTCAGAGTGGGTTTGGCAGACCTGGAACTGTAACTTTCTCTCATGTTTCTTTGGAAGTAAGGCGAGTGGTGCATTGGGGTTATCTGAACAGGTTGGCTGGTTTTAACACTTTTATTATTCACTGGTGCCTCAAACGTCATCGAGGGTTGTACAATACTTTTCAACACGGGTGGTTTTATCACAGGCACAGATGATGATATTGGAACCTCTGGTTTATTCGAATACGAGGATAATGGGGGTAATGAAGAAATGTCACTTCTAAAAGATTCGTCAATAGCACTAGCACGACTTAAACTTCGTTCCAGCTCTTCATACTCTCTCAAAACATCATCAACGGCTCGATCGCTTCGTGAAGACGTTGGACCAATGGGTTCACCAACTGCTTCAGATATCGATAACAAATTGTTACCTCCAGCAACTTCTGAATGTGTAGAGTTTGAGGTGTCAATCATTTCTATTCCAGTTCCTGCATCGATAAGTTTTTGGATGGAGGCGATTTCCGCAGAAACTGAGCGCTCTGAATAATCTTCGGCTCCATTTTTTACAAAATTTCTTGCAGGCGTACCCACCAAAGGAATTTGAGCAATTAGATCATTAAGCTCATCTGCGTCTATCGTCACGTCGGTGTTTATTACTTGCTCTAGAATGTCTTGCGTGTTTTGAATTTGTTCCAATTTTCGTAGAAGCTCCTCCACATTTGCTGGTGTCGTTCCCTCTGTGAAAGGATTAGGATATCCCAGATGAGCAGAGCTTGTATTTGTTCTTGGGGCTGCACTGGAACTCGGTGTAACAGAGAATTTACCCGGAGGATTGGACTTCCACTCACTTAATCCAGCTTCCGTTTCATTCACCAACTGTTTGAATTCCCTTAGCTCTGCACTTGAATTTAAGTCCGACTCTCGATTCTTTGCATCTAAACTCAAAGAAAAGTAAAACCCAAGTCATTAGTTTGCTTAATCAATCACAATGCCTTTACGACTTTTCATCATGTCACTGTGTGTTTTTACTGTTAATGTTTGTTACATTTATTCGTATCAACTGCTTGACTACTTGCTAACTGATCTTCTTGCTCTTCTACTAATGGCATATGACTACGAGATACTGACGGTGCAGTGCTTGATTCATAGCATGATTTGGATTCTTCTTCAATTGTTGACATGCAGGTGGCCACGACCCCTGCATCTTCATTGTCATCGTTGTCACCTTGAGGGAAACTGACCTCGGTCAAATTTTCTACGGCGGAAACAAACGACTCCTTATTTCCGTCCTCTTCAGCATCAAATGGGGGTGGTGTCTGCACTATATTGTCACCAAAGTTGTCATTGTCCCTTTTAGACGATGTGGGTTCATCCTCGAGAAAACTTTCACTGGAGTAACCCTCCTTTTCTCCAGACATGCTCAGTTCCTATAAAAGTAAAA
>JAQIXW010004825.1:0-11107 GCA_034700685.1 Willowsia buskii | reverse complement strand
TTATAATCTGTACCAAGCAATTTCATGTACGACGGGAACAAAACAAAAAACGAACATAATAGCTCCCCTTCTTTCTCGGTTATTGGCTTGATCATGGATAGATGGGAACCATCTAAATTAAAATTCCCAGAAAACTAGTTCTCAAAAATGTTAAAAATTTGTAATAAATTTAGTAAATTCATCTTTTAAATCCATTTTTGAAGTCATCTCGAGTACTTTTTTGCTGCAAAATTAAGGGGATAAAAGGTGGTAACATTTGTTTTTAATTATTAATTTTCATATAGCTACCGTCGTTCTTGTTGCGTGTGAAACAGCAGACTACGCCTGAAAGCGTTTTGTGGTGACCACTGTATCCATTATTTAAAGCGTTTATAGTGAGAAGCCTACAAAGTATGAACAAAGTTACTTGTTAAAACTCAAGTAGATGTCCACATATGCATGCACATTGATAAATAAGAAATGATTTACAAGTCGACTTAATAATACATAGGGTATTACATTACGGCATATGAAATGAAGACAGAAAAGAGAAAATGTAATTCCCTATAGTGTTTTTAAGTAGAGAAAGTGAGTGAAAGTATAGTGCTGTAGTATGGTAATGGCAGTGAACACAAAGTTGAAGAATATGGAAGCGAAAAAAAATCAATCAATATTGCAATTGCATGACAAACTAACAAGAAGTCTATTTGCTTTACACGCCCTCAGGTTACTAATATACCTGAATTTAAGACAAGAATTCCAATTTCAATATATTCAACAACCATTTAAAAAATATATAAAATAAATGTATATTGATTTGCAATAATCTAAAAAGCTACGAAGTACTTGCAAATTGAACGAAGTAATATCAATCTTTTTCATCAATATTTTGTAGATCAATAAAAACGTTATCGGGACAAATTTGTATTTTATCGAATTAAATCAAGTTTATCATTCTCTTCGAAATAAAGTATGTATTTGATATAAATTCTTGTGGATAACGGGATCTTCAATCCCATTTTTTTTGAAAATCCCAATGACACGAAAAATTTCCTGTCATCAGGAATTTTCCCTGAAAGTTTTTTGATCAACTGGGATTTGTCTCGCAAACTTTGGATCCGTGAATCTGAGGCATTTGTAAAAAGTTCTATGTGTTTATTAAACCATACGATGCATGCTTCCAATCACCATTACCTGTAATTGGCCCTTTTTATATAGAAATTAAGTGCAATGCAAATTCATATATGTTTTGTTCTCGAGTCTTTGTGTGTGCGTTTTACCTGGATGATATTTTTGATACATCAACAAATATTTATAATCAGATTACATAAGAGGTATATAAATTAAGGACGCCAAACAGATACAAGAAGCATCATAAACAAAAATTTTCATATAATACAAGACTAGTTTATGATAGGATAGCATTAATGCAGCAAGTAAAATTACAGGAAATGTAGATGAGACCATCAATAGGTTTTAAAAAGGAAAAGAAAAAGTACAATAACAAAATTTATTTTGGATGAAGTACTACTTCAGATTTGCAATAAATTTATTGAAAGAACCTACTTGTGGATGCATTATGCAAACTATTATAAAATAAATGGATTTTGTTGACAAACACAAAGTTAATTAGATTTTACATATTGTTTGTTTTAAGTCAGATATATTTATGCATTTGTGTGTTTTCAATTTTAGATAAGCTGTTTATTAATAATGGCGGTTCAACTTGGACAGATTAAAGGTAATACTTATGAAATGTTATGGAATAACATTTTCCGAGATATGGTAGAATCACAGCTTTCTAGTTGACATTTGAAGACACGCTCAACTTTCGATTTTCATGATGTGTCAGTTTACCCCTAATAGTTTTCACAATTTAATCGATGCTTCAAAAGTTGCTTCAATTCCATTTTTTGCGATGAAAATATATATATTTGCCAATTTACGATTAAGAATAACGTGTGTACATAAATATTATTAGAATTATTTTAAGAAATGACTCATTTGAAAAGGAAAGCGTGATAATAGGTAAATGTAGATGTTACTCCTAAATCTCCAGGATATTAAAACCTAAGAAACATATTAAGTATTTGTCAAGTCAGTCAAGGGGCGCCGTGAATTTATAGAAGTTTTTGAATTCAGGATAATTAAAAAGTACACTTGATAAAGGGAAGGGGTAAATGGTGAAAGCTGACGAATATTTACTCTTCTTTTATTCTTCTCAGTAAAGGTGAATGCTATATTTTTTAATTTAGTCAAAGCCTAGTTACTTCATAGATTCTGAACTGGTTTTGATATCATAAAGTTTTACATTCACATACGAAAGTATTAACCACGAGAAAATTTGGAGTAACTTTGTAGCCAGAAAAAACATGTTGAAGCTTTGAAAAATTTAATAAACCGTATTTGAGGCTACCATACATTTCAAGCTAAAAGAGGGTATGGAATTGGTTTTTCGATACCAATATGCATTACCTATTTAACGAACACAGAACGAAAACGGTTTCTACATTAAAACGTCGGATAAACTACTGAATTCTGGCTTGATATGTTTATGACTTGGTTGATAAATCAATATTTTCAACCTAAAACTACAAGAAACCAATGTCCATAGCCTCAGCAACGCTTGTGGCTTCGGCAGTAGCGTTTTAGAACTAGTCAAAGCAATATCAATGTAGGGTTTTTTGTCATTCTTGCTCGGACGTGCAAATTCTTACCTCCCAAAGACAAAAAATGTGAGGGTTTCCGCAAAAATTTCTAATTTCAATCGTGAACTGCAAAAATTCGAGAATCTACTATGAGCTAAATTCCTATTGTTTGAAAATACCTTATATCTCAAGAAGTCTTTATCAAGCGCCCTAATTTTTCAAGAGTTTTGCAAGTATTTCTAAAATTAATGGCGTCATTCATATCTCAATTTTTTCAGATCCCGGAATCCCGTAAATCAATTTTATTTTTTTGAAGTAATGATTTCCGTAATTTTAATCTTGGCACGCGGAAAGTAAGGGTTGTAGGAATTTCCATGTTTGTGTATTTCCATATACATAGTGCTTTATAGATACACACAATAGTGCTATTCTAGTCTTAAATATGTAGGTATCCCACAAAACAGTTTTTGGACTGAGAAACAGTAAAAGTTTCTGAAATGACGTTTCTCCATTTCTTAAATAGTAATTACAAAATTATTACGTTGTTCTGAAAACAGTGTCTATTTTTGTGCACATTTTATTTTTGGATTGTTCCTGATTCTGATAAGTATTCACCTACTTATAAACTTTTGAAGATACCAAAACATAACAACGGCTTCTACCCTGCACACACATTCATTAGCAATGATTTTAACTTTTATGAACGTATCCTAAAATCAACCTAATTGTCTGTGTTATGTGTGTAAGGGTGGCATTTACGTGAGTTATTTAAGCGTATAACTGCGTAATTTAAACATTTGGATATTTAGAATCAAGCGTTATATAGATTAGGTATAAGCAAGCTTTCACTGCTTTTCTTTTAATAAATCCCTTTAGTTCCAAAGCTTTTGGTAAATCAATCTAATATTACTTCAAATATTGTAAAAAGAATTGCTTCCAATTTATTTTAGCAACCTTTTCCATCGACTATAAGAACTCGCGTTAATATTTCCTGGTATTGTCTTGAGTGCAGTTATAATTTGCTTCCATAAATTATATTGGCTGTCTTGACAAACCGCGGCTTATATATCATTATTAATTTTTATACCTACAGAATAAACTGTGCGCGCGGGTAAGTTCATCATTGTAATTGTATAGTTTGTGGCAACTTTTATATCTGGTTATTTTTAATAAAAATTATCCACTCTTCGTGCTCCTGCTTGAGGAGGAAGCACAATGGCACATTGATCAATCCAAAAATCCCTCAATGCCAGGAGAAGAAGCTCAACAAAACTACAGGAACCGCAACATCTTAACAATGAGACATAAATTTATAAAAGCATGGATACACTTATTTCATCTTCTTTTCAGGTTTTTGACATCTTGTAATCCTTTCATAAGCATTGAATTTTTGTACCCAGTAACTAATTTGGCAGTATTAAAAGGCTGCCAATGACAACACCCAATAGTAGAGCCAAGGTGGGAAATTGGCAGGTAAGTAAATCACCAGAAAGCTGAAAATGCTCCTGATCCAAACGGGTTCATCATCACTGGATTAACTGTAATTCGTTTGTGTACCAAAGGCATAAACTGAATATAGTGGAAATTTGCAAAATCCACAAATTCATTTTCATTTAGCTTTGCGAAATTGATAACAAAATGAAAAAGGAACAAACGCAGTCGTTTTTAGGAGAGAAAAAAGTCTGAAAATGCGATTGGATATCAGTGTAGCGAATCGTTTAAAAAATATTTACAATGTAATTTTCTAAAAGCTCGATTATTGAATAGATCAAAAGAAGTCGTGCTTGATAATCTGAGGGTCATAGATCCGTAGTGGTGAGAGTGGTTGTCATTAAAACCATGAACCCGGAGTATGGGACTTTCTCCCTTTTATTCCAATACCAGTAGAATATTGATCATTAAAATAACTCAATTTTCGTGTTCCTGACATATTTTGTTGTGGTGTTTCAAACGTGCTATTCAGCATTCCTAAACCATGGTTGATTAACAGTTTACGACGTCTCGCAAAATACAAATTTATCTTTCTTCTTAAAAGTTTACTTGGTACAACAACAAAATCCTAAAGTGTTTACTTCTATGTCACAAAATTTACTTAATAGTAGTCATCTTATCTTGAACGGAATTGCCAGCCTCAGGTTATTGGAGATTAATGCATGACACAGTAGTTTTACTCTATACTTAAAAGACATGTTTCATGCCAACGATATTTTGGCCAGTGACAGCGTGTGTACATGCAAAAGTAAAAACTTAACTCTGTCATATTGTTAATATGGTAAAAGGAAAATCATTACTGTCACATTTTAAAGTTACTAATCGTTATAGGGCGCATATTTTTCGCTATTAACCCTTTTCAAAAGAACATTGCATTCAGATTTTCTAAAACGTTTTTTATATGATGACATAGCGGCTTATAGTGTTCCTGTATCTACTTGAATGGCTACACGTTTTTTTAAACAAATAATATTTTTGCAAAATAATTATCAATAATTCATTTCATGCAAATTAAGAGAGCTTTTGGAATTCATAATTTCTTGGCCATGTGAAAATGTATTTTATGGTGTGTCGGTGTGCCCCAACAAGTTCTCAAAAGTACAAAAAAATGAAACCATATTCATCCATCCACATTCGTTTTGTATCTAGACAAATTTCACAAATATCAAGTCAGTCCACTTTATATGTTAGCATTTCTAGTTATTTAACGATCCTAGCTTACTTAAAGATTAGAATTGGCTGATATGGAAAAAGAAATATCGTATGGTATGAAAGAGCCACAAGTTTTATAAGATTGTCATCTACACATAAATACATAAACATAATTTACGCCAGCGTGAAACTATATATTTTGAAGAGCCACTTGAAAAAATACCTTGCTGGTATTGCCTGCATAAAAAAGCCTGCAAAGTAATGAATTTAATTATGTTTCCTCTTACCCAACTTCTCCAACATGAGCTATATAAGAGGTGGGCATTGCTTTTACCGAGCCATATCGACATTTTATAAAGGTAATCATTTATTCAAATGTTTTCAACGAGCAAAATCCATCAACAAAAACCGAAGGTTTTTTTTGTTCGCGTGTGGACGATCAATTTATTTTGTATATATGGTCTTCCTAGCACCATGCAAGTCTTTTATTGTCGTTTTGCCCCATGTATGCAAATCTTTTGAGATGTTCGGCATATTAGTGTAAATGCTCAGTGTTCTTATTGACCCTACTTCATATCCGACGGCAACAAGTTCAGATTATGCACATATAGCAAGAACATTACAACTTACAACATACATAACAACAATCTAGTGACGTAATCTTTCCACTGCTCCACGAGTTCAAAAAATCGAAGTGTTTTGAATAAATTATTTGTTTTTCCGCGGATATACGTAACAGCCTTGAATTTAAATGGAATTATTAATGCTGTTTGGACAGACTTACACAATGAACGTTTTTTAATATTAGAAACATATCAGTTGGAGTGTGTCGTGGGCGAAAGAACAGGCAAACCATTTAATCGGAAAAAAAGCATTTTATCCTATATAGTGCGACTGTATAGTTTTTGTTGTTTCTTAGGGCATCCTGGGTATTTAGGTAAGAAAATATTTCCTAATATATTCCTTTCATTTTTTTAGATTGTAGTGAATTACTTATTTTCTATAAAAACGATTTTCGAACATGTCTGTTATTAAATAAGTATTTGGCAATTCAAAGGTATTTCGTAGATGTAGCACAAATAAGATTAAGTATGCAAAAATCTTATTTACAAGTATTTATGAATTTGTAAGAACTGCAAGATCATTCAACGTAAAATCCAAAACCAATATGTTTTACTGGTTTTACTGTTTTATATTCTATACTGGTGTGAAGCAAATTGAGGTGAGTGCAGTCACTTTTCTTTACAAACTGTATTACTTTCAACCTTCCATTTGTGGTCCCACAGGATGACTCGTCAAACAGACATGACAAATAATATCGTATTTTACTTCTTACACATGTAAAAACTTATGAAGGTTTCAGTAAATAACCGTTTAAAGCATTATTAAAAGAAATGATGCAACACATCCTTTACTGCTTATGTTCTTGTGGGACTTTTTTCCGCAACCCAAATGGAAGAAATTTTATTGCTGTTGACATCAATCAATGCTGATGTCATTATGCTGCAAGTCATATTGCAAGTTAACTTTTAGCATTAAATTACAATAATGTGGAAATGAAAGGTTCATGGAACCAAAGGCATGGATAGTGATGGAACTAGCATAAAAATAATCCCTATTATTTTTGGTAGCTCGTTATCAAACTAAAAAACTAACAGAAGACTTCGTTCGGATCATGATGAAACTATGATAAGTGATGCTGAATCGTTGAGGAATTAATACACTTCCTAAAAATTTCCTAATTTTTTGGAATAATTTCCAGCAACGTTGACAAGCAGTATTTTTATAATTAATTCTTTTAATTATCAAAATCTCAATCAGCAATCACAAAAGTACAATCAAGTGCTAACTACTAAGTACTAACTATTGTACAGAAAACAAACTTGCTCTCAATCTTGTCAGAAGAGTTGGAGACGACTGAAACTAAAAGTGAAAAGCTGCTCTGATGGAGCAGCGCGCAACAAGACACGATCAAACTTGATCTGAAAAAAGTGCAGCCGCAAAGGTTTCAGCGCCTTTGGGCTGCATGCTACTACATGAAATTGACGGGGTATGAGAATACTCTAAAACTCAATGCTGACACAAACGCCAGTTTTTGACAGATAGGATTTGAAAATCCTACCTATATAGTGGCGGATTTATATGCAAGCAAATAGCAAAAGTTTACTACAAAGAGAAATCGAATGCTCTGTCTCCGAAGTCATTGTTTGCTTATGATGATTCCCAGTATGTGTGAGCGCATCAGAGCGGATGTAAACTGATGTGTCAATGTGTCATGCATTCTTCCAAATTGTATTGATCGATTGTTTATTTTTCTCGCGAATACAAATTACCTATTAAACATTATAACTACAATTAATGTATTGGGAAAATACTTAATGTAGATAACAATAAATATATAAGCCCATAATAACTTGAAATTTTAATTTAAACTAAAGAAAGTATACATGCTTAGGTGCATTTAAATGCTGAAGTGGATCTAAACCTTATAAATATAAATTGTATTCATAAAATACCATGCACGAATTAAAAATGGTATTTGTAGCAATGTGTTGATTGGAAATTTCAACGCGTAAAGAAAACGATTGTCTTCGTGAGTATACATTACGTGCTTAGACTATTTACTATACTAAATTATTCTCAGTAGTTCTTTTTCCAGTATATTTTTCAACGCTACATATTTGCCACATAAGTGGTTTTCCACATAAATATTTGTAGCAATGTGCTGATTATAAATTTAAACCCGGTAACAATACGATTCGGCATATTTATTACATATTGCATTTTAAACAGTCAAGTTGCATTACATCTCCTGAGTAATATAAAAGTGACATTCACACACTGTTATATAAAAGACACCTCCAAAATAACAAAACACATGTACAAGAATCGATAATTTCGCTAAACTTGGATTAGTTAACGTGACCAATATAACTTTACAAAGAGGAGTAGGTTTATTTAGTTTCGACTTGCAAAAAGAAGTCAAGTTTACGATTTCCACCAAAATCATATACACCTTCAAAAAAAACCATTATCTAAAAATTGTAGGCCCATACAACCAAACTTGTGGAAGTTATGAGCAGTTTTACCTTAAAAAAGGAGCCAATTTATTCGGAAACGAAAAAAGGTAACAAGATGAAACCTTTTGCATTCGCTAGAGAATAAAAAACTGACGGGGCGTTCATTATAAAGTTTCGAAATATCAAAAATAACCATTTTGAAACAACAGCATTTTCGCCCTAGAAACGTAGCACAAAAGTAATAATTTGACCAGTCTATCGAGATCTACTAGATAGATGTAGTCGATCGAGATCTACTTGATAGATGTAGTCTATCTCATCATTTTTAGTAGTCCTAACACACCCCGCAGAGACAAATCCGGATCGTCTTAATGCAAGAAGTTATCTGTCTTCTAAATAGAAGCAACTGTACGGAAGTTTCGAAAATATCATAAATAAGCATTTTGAAACACAAAACCATTTTCACTCTAAAAACGTAGCGCAAAAGTAATAATTTGACTAGTCTATCGAGATCTACATGATAGACGTAGTCTAGCTCATAATCCTTAGTAGTCCTAACACAAACCCGCAGTGAAAAATCCGGTTCGTCTTAATGCAAGTAGTTATGTCTCCAAAATAGGAGCAGCTGTACTTAATGTGACACTAGCATTGTGTTATAATACTCATATATGGGAACAAAATAAAAATAGCGTGCATGTACTATGCAATGTGCACTTGAAAGATGTAAGGTATGCTTGTGACTTGTGCATGAATCTGTAAGTATGCATGTATGCATAAAATAATATTGTGGTGGACAACCGTGATTGCGCTTGGATTATTGTCGAAGACTACGCTTTATTTCATGTCGTGTTAGTGAGTATATAGTTATAACATAGGTATACAGAATGATTGCATAGTGCTACTAAACTGAGCTGGATTGATAAGTAGATGGCTGCATGCATACGTGACAATGGGTTACACATATCATATTCATCGACCTGACACACCCCCTTATAACGTAGTTAGAAATCCCTAGTGTCTTCCAGCTGATAGAGCCGGCTATCACCGAAACGAGACAAGATGGACTGAATCTGTCAGCGCTAATGGAACCAAACAATATGACGTTTACACACACTCGGATGCAAGGCATTCCCTTCAGATCGGAGTCAGCGGGCAGGCCATGTCCAGATGTGACGGAGCCAGCTATCTCCGAAACGACATTAGAAGAACTGAACCTGTCAGCGCCAATGAAATCGTCAAAGTCATCGAGAAGGACTTGAGATGACCACTGACCCTCTCCGGAAAGAAGTGTGTAACTACCAATTGAGGAAGAATGCCCCTCAACTGCAGGTCGTTGAAGCTGCTGACGCAGTCAGATTGAGGGCAGCTAGCAACGTTTCAGCGCCAGCAAGGTCCATCGCTCCAGGACGAGAGATGACCACTGACCCTGCCCGGAAGGCAGTGTGTCACTTCCAATTGCAGACGAATACCCCTCAATTGAACGTCACTGGTGACACACTACCCTCCGGGCAGGGTCAGTGGTCATCTCAAGTCCTGGAACGACTGACCTGGCTTGCGCTGACACGACGCAAGCTGCACTTAATCTGACTGCGTCAGCAGCTTCAACGACCTTCATATGAGGGGCATTTTCCCGCAATAGGTAGTGACACACTACCTTCCGGGCAGGGTCAGTGGTCATCTCAAGTCCTGGAGGGATGGACCTGGCTAGCGCTGTAACGACGCTAGCTGGACTCATTCTGACTACGTCAGCAGCATCAACGATCTTCACTTGAGGGGCATTTTTCCGCCCTAGGTAGTGACACACTACCTTCCGGGCTTAGTCAGTGGTCATCTCAAGTCCAGGAGCGATGGACCTGGCTGGCGCTGATACGACGCAAGCTGAACTCATTCTGACTACGTCAGCAGCTTCAACGACCTTCAATTGAGGGGCATTTTTCCGCAATTGGTAGTGACACACTACCTTCCGGGTTAGGTCAGTGGTCGTATCTAGTTCTGAAGCGATGGACCTTGCCGGCCCTGAAACCATGCTAGCTGCACTCAATCATACTTCTGCAGCAGCTTCAACGACCATCAATTGAGGGGCATCTTCCCGCAATTGGTAGTTACACACTTTCCCACGGGCAAGGCCAGTGGTCATCTCAAGTCCTGGAGCGTTAGACCAGGCTGGTGCTGAAACGACACAAGCTGCACTCAATCATACTGCTGCAGCAGCTTCAACGATCTTCAACCGAGAAACGTTCGTCAGCATTTCTTGGTGACACCCGCTTCCGGGTAGGGTCAGTGGTCATCGCAAGTCCAGGAGTGATGGACCTGGCCGGCGCGGAAACTACATAAGCTGGATTCATTCTGACTACGTCAGCAGCTTCAACGAACTTCAATTGAGGGGCATTTTCCCGCAATAGGTAGTGACACACTACCTTCCGGGCTAGGTCAGTAGTCATCTCAAGTCCAGGAGCGATGGACCTGGCTGGCGCAGAAACGATGCAAGCTGGACTCATTCTGACTACGTCAGCCGCATCAACGACCTTCAATAGGTTCGACCTGATAGAGCCGGCTATCACCGAAACGAGACAAGATGGACTAAATCTGTCAGCGCTAATGGAACTAAAAATAGCGTGCATGTACTATGCAATGTGCACTTGAAAGATGTAAGGTGTGCTTGTAACTTGTGCATGAATCTGTAAGTATGCATGTATGCATAAAATAATATTGTGGTGGACAACCGTGATTGCGCTTGGATGTATGTCGAAGACTATGCTTTATTTATCACCTATTGCGGAAAATGCCCCCGAATTAAAGGTTGTTGACGCTGCTGAT
>JAQIXW010004824.1:0-11108 GCA_034700685.1 Willowsia buskii | reverse complement strand
AAAACCTGAAATAGTAGACCCTGAGATTAAAAGAAAAAATTAATATGGTTTACCATGATCCATCCGACAGCTGCGTAATTTAGATATTTGGGTCTTGAGGCGTTGAAAAAATGTCCTTGAAGAATGGCGGCAGGAAATTCTAAATTTAAGCGAACAAAATTCATGAAATAATTGAGAAAAAACGAAGAAGCAGCTAAGCTTATAGTCATAGATTACTTACGAATGGAATTTTCTTGTGGCTGGTAGAATGCGTTTACCATCGCATTTTGTCCGTGTGCAAGCCAATCATTTCTTCTAATGGGTTCCCTTAATTTGCCGAACAAACTATCCATGGCCCCATTTATAAGATGGCGAACATTACCAAAGTAATCATTTTCTTTAAAGTTGAAAGGAGCATAGACAGGAGAAATTTTGGCATCACTTTTGTGCTCTTCCGGATAGCCAATGTGAACTAGCATTGCCAACGCCTTTTCTCTTGCCTTTCCCTTTGTGTAGGGATCCATCCACTCATTTTCGTTAAGAATGTCAAGAAAAGCTCGTTGAATATTCTTTACCATTTCCATTGCCTGTGCTTTGGAAGCATCTTTGAAGAAACGGCGAATGTACATTGCTCCAGCAGCATTGCCCATACTGTCTCACAATACCCCAAAAACAATTTGATAAAGATACATTGATTGTTACAAATGATATCGTCTATAAAACAGAAATTCTTACGTTGTCTGCACTATCTCCGTACACTCTTTCCACCTTGGCTTTCTTTCCTTTTGTCCCGTAATTTTAGACACAAAATTCTGTTGAAGAGTACGAGCCGATTCGTGAAGATAGATTACAGAACCTGATACAGCTCGCCATACCACGTAATTTACCATTGTTCTGAAAGCAGACCATTTCAATATAAATCATTACCTCTTTGCTCCTTGCTTCTTCATAAGCATTTTCCATATACAATTCATCAGCCGTAGTAAATAAAATGTGCTTACTTTTGCTCAGTTTGCCTCAAGAGATTAAAAAAGCAGTCCATGTATTGTGGAACAGACACCATGATTACCTCCTGGTCTGTTATGCTTACTTTGGAAGGTATCAGGCGTTTAAAAAATGCTAGCCATGGAATAAATGGTATCTTGGAGCTCAATTGTTGAATTGTCATTGGGTTATAAAATGATCCGGAGCGGCTATTATCAGGTCGATGAAAACACTGTAAAGTAAGAAAACGTTGAATCACAAAATATAAGAAATGATCAGAATATTCAGAATATTATACTTTCCGATGCCGACTTTTAATATTTTTGTATTACTTGAGCCAAATTAATTTCAAAGTTAACAGCATCCAACATTTCCTTCTTGGCTTTTGTTCTATCTGCTCCCATCAAAACTGCCGTGTCAATCATGTAGTTGTAATAGGCATTGACGATGGGTTCATTTAATCCCCTCTTTAAAACCTGGTCACTTAGGCCCAACGCAGGTTCGCCGATTGTTATGTATCGCTTTCCCACATTTCTCATATCTGGCTCCACAGAAATCTTCATGAAGTAATCCAGACTAAAACCAAGCTCTCTGTACCATACCACAAAGTTTTCCCACTTGAACTCATTATGTGGCTGCCAACCATCACCTTCTAAAACAGCCCACCCTCCTACATCTTGCAAGACCTTCAAGAGTGGCTGAAAACCTTGGCTCTCGATCAATCTCGTGTTCATACACGACTTGTAAAACGTTTTAACCAACTGGAATGGCTTTGCTTCATTTCGCTGGATCTTTTCTTCAAACAGTTCCCTCAGTTGGATTGCCACTTTGTCTCTCAGAATGGAAAAATGAGTTACCTCAGCTTGATCTTTTGGTATTCGATGCCTTTGTAGGAAACCACCGCATGCAAACTGGTAAAAGTCATCGCAAGGATCTGCTCGCTCGTTCATTTGATTCTTGACGATTTGTGCCTCATCTTTGCAGATAGAGGTGGAGCAAATATCTTTTGCTGACAAAGGTGGAATCTGTGGGACTTTTCCTATGCTGTATGTATTGTAAACGTAATTATCTTGAATTTGTGTGCTTGGCTTCTTCGATCCATGCTGAACGTGAGCTTGGATTATTTGATTTGTCACGGAATTGTATTTATGCTGTTGAGAATTAATTATAGCGCTCCCACTAATCCCCAAATTTATTCCTCCTCCTACATTAAAGTAAGCTGTGTTTCCAGCCGTTGAATTGTGCTTATTTAAAAGATGGAATAGGCTTCCCCTTGGATTCTGCATTATTTCTGGTGGTAGAGTGTTGACACTTCCAAGCGGAGTTTCCGATCTTCGTATATTCGGCAACGTGCTACCATGAATAGTACCCATGTTAAAGTATGCAGTGTTTGATGAAGTCATTTGCTGGCCTGAGGAAAAAAGATAATAAAAATTTCCATTCTTTTCTTGATAGTAAAAAACAACAACAAAAACAACAATGCATATTTTTTGCCAAGAATGCGTAGTACTATGTCGTGTAGCTTTACTGATATTATTGTTGAATGAAGCGAAGCGTAGTAAAGAGCCATAATATAATATACGCACCATGCATGTTTTGATTGTAAATATTTCTGCGTAGCAGCAATAGACACGTCATACAGTCGGTCATCGCATCGTCGTAATCAAATCAACCGTCATTTGATGGTTGTCGGTGGAAGTGGAACCATGAACTATCATACCATATCATCATGCGATGATGATCTCTCTGCATCATGACGATAATAAAAAAAAAAAGAACTTACGATTTCTATTACGAAGTTGTGTGATACAATGATGCAGATGAGTCCAAAAATTTTACTCTATTGTTAGCTATATAGCTTTAATGAGGAAACGCACGAATGAAAACAAATGTAATCTGTCCGAAAAAAAACCTGTTCATTCACATTAAAATCCTCTTTTAACTCTTCTGTTCGACAACGAGTCTGTCCTCTCCCTCCACATGTGGTACTTGTGCTGCATGAATGACACATGCAGGTGGTACCAAAAATACAGGGTGGCTTTCTTGAGTTTTTTTTGGTGATGTGATATAATAGTGAGTAATTAAACTAAGCATCGATTTATTACAAACCATACGTGACTTGAGGGCATTTTGTGTTTTTGTAAAATTTTAAACTCTTATGACTTGTGATCAGAAAAAGAGAAAAAAAAGATAGTCTGCTGCTGAGCGGACTTACAATTATTGCGATGTGGCTTTTTTAAACATAAAATGATGTCTCTGTATATATGTATATCATTTTACAATCACATCTTTTATTTATAGAATCTCGTTTTTGTTTTTTCCTGTTTTGGTGTATCTGTATGGTTGGTCATGGTTTTTATAGCAAAAAACTAGAGAATTTCAGCTAAATATTTACATAAATCTGCAATGATAAGACGATACAGTGAACTCGAGAACCCAGACTAACAGACGACATAATTTTTGAAATCGCGATTTTCAGGTTTCAGGTACACGGTATCCTGCTGCAAAGCAAACGCATTTATATGCATATTTCATGCAGATCGCATCTAGTTTTCCATGTTTTGTGGAAATAATATTTGAGCTAAAGTCCGGAGTTTTCACATTTTATGAATTTTAATTTGCTTAAAGTCAAAAGAGTCAATAATCTCCTATTTTAATTTTGATCCAGACCAGTTTTTCTTACTTTTTATTACCTCGTTGAAGACTGTTATACACCTGAGCTGCTACATATTTTAATATTGTTAAGCCTATTTTAAGAGATTTTATGGGAAAAGTTGCATGAACTTCTTGATTTTCAAATGACATTGATGTATTCGTAAGTAAATCACATTATCTTAAATTAAAATCTGGCCAGTACGCTTGTTTGATCTGGAGACTGGCAGCTGACAAAGCGGACACGAGACGGGGAGGACACAGGACATTTACACGTAATGCTAAACCTGCTCCGTGATTAGTGGTCAGCAAATTTTTGCATGAATATTTATGCTTATTGTCAAAAAATCCCTGTAGACCTGATCAAACCAATCGAATAAGTACATGCAGCAAAGTATTTTGTACCTGAAGTAATTCAGTTAGAAGATTTGATGAGAATTAGTGTACAGTATGTGCAAGAGATATAAGATATGAGCACGTATGTACTTTCTGATTTACAACAACCATCACTTTTACTTTCCTTTCAGGTGCTTATTATTCTACAACACCTATATATGGTGGGGGTTTGAGGTTGAGGTTAATGAAATTTTGCTATTTTTAGACTTACCAATTTCACCTTTGGTGCAGAGACAACAGGTCCCATCGCATGTTCCTTTGGTGTATCCAGCATTTACGCAATATCTCATGCAGGATGGTTGAGTATGACCTCCGCATGGGATTTTGGCTGCTTGACATTCATCCAAGTTTGTGTTTGTGGGGAAAGCCCTGGAGGTCCTTGGAAAGTACTGAAATTTAACAAATTATTAATAAGTTCAAATAAATACAGTTCTATACTTTTGTATCCTTCTTCGTCAAAATATTTTATAAATTGAAAAAAAAAACTTTTTTTTTGCATACCTGTGCTTCAGCAAATGTAAAAT
Organism: Willowsia buskii; assembly: GCA_034700685.1. Taxonomy (NCBI): domain Eukaryota; kingdom Metazoa; phylum Arthropoda; class Collembola; order Entomobryomorpha; family Entomobryidae; genus Willowsia; species Willowsia buskii. Next base: position 6,573 of record JAQIXW010004824.1, on the reverse strand, counting down.
TGAAATATAAACTCACTATTGAAATTAACTTCACACGAGAGGTTAGTCTAAACCTAGCTGTTTTTAGTCGTGAAGCCATTTTTACCACAATTCTTTGTTCTACCTACTAATTCACTTGTTATGTGAGGTATTTAAAAAGTTAAATAATAACAAAATTCAAGCAAAAATGCTGACAACGTCAAAACAATATTTCAAAGAAAATTCCAAAACTAGAAACTTTCAGTATGAAAATTATCACTTTGTATTTTTTTTAATGTTCTGTTGAAGAAGAAACAATATGATTTGGTTCTTCTGAAACCACTTTGTTTAGTAAACTGTTGACCCCCGAGAAAGAAAGATGTCCTTTATATAGGAAGTTAATTTCATGTTACTTGGCGGATGACCACATGTCCATGCCCACAGTCAACATCTATTAACATCATGTTTTAATATGCATTTATTCAAAGAAACAGAAATACATAAAATAGTACACGATTTTACTGCGATTCTGTTGTGATAAAACATGAAGAACAAAGCCAAGATGTAAAAAACGTGTTGTATGAAACCTTTATAGCTATATTGTTTTCCGTATAGCGAGCTTTTGGTTCTCTGTTATTTTCTCCGTATAGTATACATGTGCTCCCCAAACACTCCTTTCCCGTTCCCGTATTTGGTAAATTTCAATAATAGCATTAGCAATCCACGTATATTATTGGCATTAAAGATTATAGAATTATATATTATGTACTATTTCGTCTTACTTGATTTGTACGTGCAAACATACAGATCATTAAATTATATACACAATAGCCTGTCTGTTACCACCAAAGGCTTCTCCACATTTCACATGCTTAAATAAAAAACTGGATATGTTGAAACTACTACCAGAAAGCAGACAATCGAAGAGTGAGGGTAAGCTTCTTGGTTCGCGTTTTATTTTTGTTGGTTCCCTAAAGCAGGTCTCATCCCATTCAGATTTAGTGGAGAGATTCTCTTTCATATTTTTCATCTCCTCTTTACTGCCATCAGTCAGTCCTGGCTATAATATGACCATGGCTTCATTATATTTCAATAGCCTGTGAGTGCAAGTACATTCACTTTTCTTCCTTTTGGAAATTTAAAGAGAACTCTTTTGCGTCTAAGATTGTCATGTTTCACAAGAACTGCTAGCAATTACCCCTTTATCGCATGTTCAAAACAGGGGGATGCAAAATGCAAAAAGCACATGAAATCGATGAATGCAAGCGAGCGGTTAAGAAAGAAAGTAATGTGCCAAAATTCCTTGCATTCCTAAGCGAACAACTTTGCTGGCTGTGTACAACACAAGTTATAACCATTAATTTTCATTTGACAATGGCATCATTGTTTTGTATCAATTTTGTATGTGTACGTTATGTATTTTTACCACTATTTGTTTGCAAATATGCTTTCTCTTCTCCATTTTTCTATTTTAGCAATTGGTTATGATGATGACCAAGAAGATTTGCTGACATTGATCAGAATCGGCCTTCTTTGAAAATTGAAGTAGATTAGTCATTAGTGTTTAGTAAAGCATTTAATAGCAAGAAAACTTATTGGTGTGCTTATGTCACATTATGAGTTTTCCCAATGATGGGGTACTTTTATGGTAACTCGATAGATTGAATTGGGTAAAAAAAATTTTTTTAAATAGTTGAGATCACTTTTCATTTTTGTCTTTGTCATAACTTCATATAGAAAATATTGAAATTTTGCAATGAAAAAAAAAAACCATTATGATGTTTCGGATGGGCTTTATACGCAAAGGTAAAAATTGGCGTTATGCATAATATTTTAGCACAAAATCAACACAACACAAGGTAAGGTGAATCGTGAATCACAACCACAAAAGGATGCAGTGGTTATAGTAGCAATCGTAGATTAAGCTAATGTTTTCGTTTAAAATTCTGAGAGGATCGGCGACGACATTATAAAAGGTATTATTTGGCTAACAGGGAGGGGGTTGTGTATGACTAATATTAGCCAATAATGTATGCAGACACATTAAATCATGAAACAAACCTAGTGCTGTTTGTAACCGCCTGAAAGTCTGGGAGAATGAAAATGAAAACCCGACATAATAAAACAGCTTTTTACAGCATGCAAATTTGTAGAGAAATGACATGACTTAAACAATCTGACTTAGAGTTCCAAAGAAAGGATATTTTTACAAATTCGAGACGAGGAAGCAAAAAAGTTTATCCCTTCCGAAAGAAATGATGTGTATTTGTTGTGATTTTAAAGTGCAAAACAAGTCGTTGGCTCAAAAAAGAACTGAGAAAAACATGATCTCTTCCACTAAACAAGCAATAAAGCTGATCTCATCTCAGTTCAGGTGTGAAGTTTTAGAAGAAATGAATTATGCTAATAAGTTCAGGTGTTTTGGGTTCTGAATTCTAAAGAATCACTAGAATCAGCAATAAAAATGGTTTACGCAGGGCGAATTCGATAGAATAATGGTCCTACAAAATAATAAAAAACGAAATACAAATGCGCAATGGCAAAATGGCAATGAATCATCGTGCTGGTTGTGACTTTACTGATCTTTGCATGCACCATAAAAAATAATCCTCCTTCTTACAAACTGACAGCATAGAAGCCACCAGATACGTCTCAAATCTAATCTCCGACTACCGTATTCTAAAACATCTCCAGCTTTGACGTTTGAGTAATGACGAGAAGAGATTTCAAATTCCAACAAGGTAAAACTATAAGTGAATGGCCGACTGACACTATCAAATTAAAATGATATATGAGTTCATTAGTTACGATTGCGAAGAATGCTTATTTCCTTATTTCAATTTTCAAAGAAGATGCAGCTTTATAGGTAGTATGCACATTAAAATAAACAACCGTTTAGCTACAAACATCACACGATACAAAATATTTGTGTGCTTCTGTCATTTTTTCCGTGGTCACTCTAACTATAACGTATAGCATAATTATGATACAAGCAATCGTGCTTTGGTGTTACAATCGGAAGTTGAATAATATTTAATAGGTAATGTTATATATGACAATAATTCATAAATGCATAATTAATAGCATCGAACCGAAAGTTATATATGTATTGCATTACACTACGCCTGAAATATAATGACACAAAAAAGTTCTATTGAGGTTGCCATAAATTGTAAGCGAACATAAATATGACTGATTGCAATGGTTTTCGCAATGACTAACTGCTTGCAACTTTAGATTTTAAGTTTGCGCAGTAAGCAGCGCCCTTCTTACTCAGGCAAAAAAAACTATTTCATGAAATCAAAGAAAATGGCCCTGCATCATCTTGCTTTAGAAATATTATTGTCCAGAAGCATATTCATTCAGTGTTTCTTCTGCTTGATTCTGGAAGTTGTTTCTGTTACAAAAGTTTCAAAGCATCCTATCGTGTTTTCTCATGGATCTCAAGGGCTTAGCCAAACACTTTGGTGGCCAGTCTTTTTTGGGTTCGTTCTGATATTTGCTTATATATCCATCTACGTATTTATGCATTTTTCATTTTAGTTTTGTTAATGCGTAAAGTTACAGTGTTCCACCACCACAGATCAACCCAGCTCCAACGAAAATACTAGAAAGTAGGAATCGTTTCAAGCGTCAGGAATGGGGCGGAGCTTTAGGCCCTGTTTATGATCACACTTGGAGCCGCTTATTTGGCATGGGATTCGATTCCAAAATTCGTGAGCAGTTCCGAAGGGAGCAAGAAGAGTATCGTCTTCAACATGGAGGGTGCTTCCTGCCACCATCGGCATGTCCTGGGAAAAGACCATACATTTTCTACTGTGACCCAAGAGACAGAACTGGACCTATTAACCCGGTAACGGGCCGACCTTGGCCAAATGGAATCTATTTTCCCCCGTCAACATCCACACCCACTTCCAAAATCTCAAACCGACAACTGTTGCTGCGTCCACCGTGTGATTCAATACTTTGTCCTGTGGGAGGAAACGAAGGATATGGGTACACAGGTCTTGAGGAGACGGTAGGAAGAGCAAAGCAAGAAAATTCGAATAATGGAGATTGTACATCGCTACTCTGTGCTTCAAGAATCGCGTGACTTGTCAACTAAGCACTATGCAATTTTCGTGCTTGTTCCATCGGTTTTAAATCTCAATGTTTGTAAATAGGTATCTAAAATACTTAAATAATGAAATTGAGAGTTGTTAGTTTCAATTCAATTTGTCGTAAGGACTGATTTCTAAAAAAAATTCACGTGTGTGTTGAATCATCAATTGTGTCTGTATGTGTGAGTACATCCAGATTTCGGTTACGTAAACTTAAATTAAAACTAAAAATTCGGATATATAGTGCTGCGTGTGTGTAGTGCAGATAAATTTTAATAAATTTGTGAGATTAGACTCGACATTCTTAGTTTGAATTTCTAGATTGATGCTGCATTGAGCTAAAACATGTTGCTTAATTGGTTACAACAGAATAAAACCTCTCTCAAAAATCATGTTTAAAATCATTGCACATTTTTTGGTGTTCTAATGAATTAAAACTATTGCACCAGTCACAGTCACGATTGTGCGTGCACCCACAACACTGCTATTAGACAGACATCATGCACGGTACAAGATTGTAAGATTTTAATGGGATTAGGTTATTTGGGATGAACGTTGGTATGTATCGTGAGAAAAGATTTTTAAAATGCTGAGCTTGAACTATAGAAATGAAACAAAATTGCATATTATTTTGGTGTTACATTCTACGTAATAACGACTTCATAATATTGTTTGCATAGTGTTGGGGTGAAGCATTGAGGTATTCACAGACATTCCTGCAGCTGCAGAGATTCGCGAACAGGTAACATGCAATGCAACCGTCACAGATTCACCGACTTCATAGTTCAGTTCTGTGTAAAAACGTATCATTAAGGTAAAGGTATTCGGTAAAGGTATTCGGTAAAGTAAACTTCTACAAGCATTAAGCATAATGTGGCAAGGCATGGTAAATGAACTTTGCTTTGACTTGAAGGCAGATACACCGCAACAAGGTTTGGATTGGATGCATGCATTGTTGAAGAATATTCATGCCATTTTTACGATGCTATGCAGGTACTACATTTGGTAGAGACGTTCTTCGTAAAATACATTGTTAGAATTATGATGATCCTGCACGGTTGAAAGACATTCTTGCATCACCACCACCATCTGACTCAATCGTTGCAGTGCCTATTTGAATAAGAGTTAAAGCTAGCTGCAATTATAGTTCATAACAGATTGATAATTTAAAAATTGACACCTGCTGGAGTGTTTCACCATGTCGTGGAAGAAACGTTACACTAAAGCCCTTCCGCTGGCAAGTTTGGACCGCGCTAGTGGAGGAAATTATGTGATTCAAAATGCAGGATTTCCAGACACTGATAGGCAGGTCATTGCTTTATTGGAGGGAAACCGGATAGGGGTTGACGTTTGGCACAACGAATTTGTCAATGAGAAAATGTTCAAAATTGAGCCGTGCTCAGATCATGCGGAAGATTGTGTTGTAACCTCGTATGAATCGAGAAGCAAGCAGTGGGTAGTTGAGAGTAATGGAGGAACCGGTCCAGCAACTCTTGAAACAAAATCTTATCCAAAGGATACCGACGAAAGGCTACGACCACCACTCAAGCAATGGAGGTTCGCTTTTGAGGAGGTCAGTTCAGGCGCTAGGAAATATCGTATCATTAGCAGAGATGAGGAGTTGGAAGACGAAGGCAACAATTGCCTGAAGATTGGTGATGCTAATGAAAAGTAAGTTTAAAAAAAACCAGCATCAATTTTATTTCAATTTGAAAGAACTTCAAACTTTAATATTATGTAATCCAGAAGATTTATGGCAGAACTTATTTTAATTTTTGCAGGGGAGTCAGACAGCTGGAATTCGTGAGGTTCAATGCTGACGACCAGGCACAACTCTGGTATTTACATTCAAGATGAATATTATTGGATATTTATCAAACCTTCTTAAAATCGTCCGACACTGCCGCTGCGCACGCATTAATTATATGTAAATATAATAAGAGAAACATTGATGAAATTAAGATTTAAATATACTTTTTTTTACAAAGCCCTGTGACAAGAGTACGAATAATTGAATCTGTGACTAATTTATAAAGCTTAATTCGATTGTAGGTGTATAATTAGGTTTTGTAGGGTTGTAAGTATTTGTTCACCATTTATTTTCGTGTATGTACCACATCACTAAAACTTAGTTTGTATCATTAAGTTACCACACTGTATTCTGTATCAGTAAGAATGTCTACCTAGTAATAGATCGTATCCGCATATAACTATGAAACTATAAGAGTATATACTATGAAACTATGCTGTAGAAAATCTGTAACCGTATAGCCTAACCAAAAAATTAAAATTTTCGTTTTTATAAATACACACCACAACATTATTATCATATTTTGTGTTGAAACATTTTTTGAAAAAGTATTAGTTTCAGATTGTCTTGTTTCATACTATAAAAATTTGCAAGAAAATGTGTCACCAGTCTCCAATCAAATCAAGCTAGTCAAAGGTTCGGGCTGACTCTTACTGACCATAAACTGTGATCAATAATAACTCAATTAAAGCAAAATTATTAATG
>JAQIXW010004823.1:0-11109 GCA_034700685.1 Willowsia buskii | reverse complement strand
TTGAAAGAGCAAGCAAAAAATAGTGCGTGAAGATGTAGGCACGTCATTTTATATTGCTTGCATATTTACTTCTGGTTCAAAACCTATACAAAATGCAATAACCCAAAAAAAATATTTTATGCACTAGACCTCATTGCTTATGATGATATCTCAGACAGAAATATTGATGGGTAAATAGTAATAATTTAGGGTTAGTTTCATCTTATCAGTTTATGATTTCTTTACATCAAATAAGTGGCAGTGGTCGGTAGGCAAGGGATGGAATGAACAAATTTATGAATTGCATTAAACTGTTTGATTACATGAAAGATCTTTATGAACGAGGTGAGGCGGAAAACACGAGCATTAATAAATGTATCGAATATTTAAGCAACAAACGCAAACGCACACATTTTTCGGAGATTATTATGGATTCTACAGAAGACCAAATGAATAACATTTTCGCTCCGGAATTTTGGATTGACTTTGGCACTGTAAACAATGAAGAAAATGAAGATGGTAACGAGCTTTGCGATTAATTTACATATTTTTTCCTGGAATGCAAAGTAGTCATGAAAATCAGACTTAAGGGCAAACTAGCAGGCAAAAAGCTTGTGATTTTAGAAGGCTATTGATCTGGCTATTTCAAGCACCCACATTTTGGGGAACCCCCATTTGGTAAAGTATTTCATGGATTTCTTATCAAGTCTGGGCTCAGTACGTTGATTTTACTGACAACGTTTGCGTCAACGCTCCACTTCAACACGCATATTTTCACTTTCCCTGGTAAACTGATGGATATATTAGGATTTTCTTACAATTTTATTTTTAAAATAAGCCATACATCAATCGTTTTTTACAAATAGTTAAATACAACGGCGTGTTATTGATTTTGCTACTCAAGGCATTTAAATATTTATATATTCATTGGATTGCAATATATTCTTTTGGATTCGGCTTTCACCTTTAAACATAATATGTTTCGTAATACATGAAAACTTCCGGTGTGGTCTCTCTCTTTATCTAAAGGTAAGAACTAATAAAAAAGCTTACAAATTTTTTAAAATTTCTATGCTTAATATTTGCTTGCATGGGTAAGATATGTACATGCTACGATAAATTTTGCAGTTGCAGTGTTTTCAATAAATGCTTTAAGGTGTTAGCAGCAACTTAATGTCATCGAAGTATTTTGGAAGCGTAGCAATTTTCAAGCATTTGTTGTCCGCATCGAAAAGCTTGACCATTAAAATCTTAATCAAATTAACAAACCAAATCATTTTATTCATCTTAACTAAATTGTATTATAACTAATTTTTATTTACAAGACTTTAACCCTCCAAAACAGGAAAACAGCAGAAACGAAAATTTCAAATAAAACTTTGACGTCTTTTATTAAGGATTTGATGACGACCAAATCCAAATTAAAAGGATGGATGATTCTCAGAGGGAAAACGTCCATTGGTAAAACTTATGTAACCAGATGTTAAATAAATCCATGTTATATTGTCTATAATACTTTATGATGGTTTTAAGGAAGTGTCCTAGCATGTGATCTTAATTGAATTGCATTGTAGTTCCAGTCGACGAAAAGCCTGAATTTGTTTTGCTAGACTTCTCCAGTATGGCTGCGCATATGTGCTTCCATCCGATTTTCATTGATTGCCTGACCGCAAAACAAGCATTGAGAAAGACCTATTCAATCCAATCAAATCAAGTTTTGTTGTGAGAATAGATGGCAGTAGAAATGCGTTGGCGTTTACTAATTTAAAGTGTACTTTAATCTACAAGACATCTTACCTGAATGTCCACGCCGTTGATGACAAAAAAGACCGCTTCTATTAAAAAACCGCTTGTTGCAAATCAAACATTTTTACCGGCCTTTCACTTGTATGTACTCGAAGGTGTTCGTCTCGATAAGTTGATCGGTTAAATTTTTTGTCACATAAGTGGCACTCGAAAGGTCGTTCACCAGTGTGCGTTCTCTGATGCTGTCTAAGATCTGTCGTGCTGCTGCAGCGTTGACCACATTCGCCACATTTAACTCGATCTGAATGAATCGGCTTGTGTTCTCTTAGGGAGCGTGCAGCCTTAAATTTGTTGTCACAGCAATCGCATTTGTAAGGCGTTTCAGTCGAATGTGTTTCTTTGTGGCTTTTTAGATGGCTCTTTTGTTTAAATGATAATTGAAACTGATCGCATGAGTAAGGTTTTTCACCAGAATGTACTCTCGAGTGCGTTGTCAAATTATGTTTGTGGGAAAATGTCTTTTCGCAAATGTCGCATTTGAAGTCTTTGTCTCCAGTGTGCACTAGTTGATGAGATTTAAGATGGCTTGACTGATTGAATTGTTTCTGGCAAATGTGGCAAACGAAAGGTTTGTCCCCAGCATGTGTTCGTTTGTGAACTGTTAATGCACTACATTGTTTGAAGGTCTTTTGGCAGATTTTACACTTGTACGGTCTCTTTCCCGTATGAACTCTCGCGTGCTCATTTAAGGCAAATTTCCTTGAAAAAGTTTTTTCGCAAATATTGCAAACATTTCGCTTGAGAGACATGACTGTTTCGATTTAGAATATACTTCTAAATAAAAATTTAAAGGGAATTCAAGTAATGAGCGAAATTCAATAGCCTAAACAGTAATCAAGCTTTTATACTTGATTTTCGGAAAAAACAATTGAGTACAGTGAAATAAATACACTTGGTATTTTCAGTAATGCAAAAAAGCTTTAGACATTCTATTTCTGAATAGTTAGTACAAACGCCAGTATTTAATCTGATTTTTTTGATAACATTAAAAATTCAAATCTTGAATGGTTTACAAGTTGCAAAGCATTTTGATCGACAATTTTTGTATTTCGATGTTTTTCTGTGTGATTCTGTTTATCGTAGGCAGTATGGTTGAAGCACTTGCAGGTAGTAAGATGCCACCTGAGGAAGACTTATTTTTTTACTGCAAGTGCAGCCTGTTTATATGTTGACGAATCTACAGAGGAGCCCCAAATCAAAAGCAATTGCTCAACTTCACTTGAGAACGTATCGCATTTCGGATAAGGCGAGTGATTCTACCATAGTTTTTGGGTTCGTCGGTTTCCTATGTACCCGGCGTACCTTACTTAAAACGTACTTTTATAAGACGGCTCATGAAAGTTGTGATTTTTTATTCTGTTTATTGAAAAAGAGGAGAAGTGCCCTTCACCGTGCGAGCTGTAGCGTCCAAATTTTTTTACGTATTAACCTCAAAGTTGGCACAAAAGATTCGCAATTAAATTCTCTAGATATGTTTTTAAGGAGTTTACAAATTACTATTATTCAAATAAGTTACAAGCGTTCGTCTATTATGACCAGATTTCTCAACCATATCCATTCTCGCCAAAAAATTGCCAAAATAAACTAAAATTTATAACAACGTATTTAAATTTTTATTATTATTATTATAAATTATTTTTAATGATAATTTGTAATTTTTGAGTGTTAAATGAATTTCACGGAGGTAACCTGTATTCCAAAATTTCAACGATGATGTACTTTATGACATAAGATTATACGTTGGCTCATAAGTCATATGTAAGGAAAGTTGGCGGTTTGGCGGAGATTAATTGTATTCCGAAAATGATATGAGCTAACACCATTCAAGAAAGTTATGCATTTTCGTTCACTAGTATGTAGTAGGAATAAATAATTCAACAATTATTTGTTCATCTTAAGCAAAGTTTTCAGGAAATTGTTGCTCAAAGACACTTGTTGTTAGTTGTATTATTGCGTATGAGAAACCAATTGAAAATGCATATTTTTTTTAGAAAAATTTATTTTGCCGTCTTTTTAGGTCCGTTCAGTAATTTTTTTTCTTGCAATCTCAGCTCAAAGCAAAGGAGAAAAAATCACCGCTCTCCAGGTGAATCAGAAAAAGAAAAAACTAACCACAAACTATACTATTTTACCAATGAATAAATTTTTCTGCGATATCATCAGAAGTACAAATGTCTACTGTACAAAATACTTTTTCTGGAGTGAATGCATTTACAAAAAGCGTTTGAGTCCAGGGTAAATATGCAAACAATGCCAAAAACAAAAGTGATTTGCCTAAATTTTCACGCACTATGTTTGTATTTTCCTAATGGGATAAAGTTTAACTTAGTAAGCGTTCAATCCACCATGTATTAGAGCTTACTTACCAACAAGCTACTCACATCTAACATACTTTTGAAGCCCAATTTGCAGTAGACTACTTCTTCAACTTGGTTGCATGTTACAATGGAAGTAAGTATAACTGAAATTAAAACACCCGCACTTACTAAGCAAGGGTAAGGACAAGGGCAAGATCGAAAACCAAGGTACCTAAGGTTAGGATGGAATTATTCGCCTTCTGACAATGAGATATGTGTAGTGTTCTTTTAAGGCTTTTAATTTTGGACTCGAATGTACATTCGTTAACTCGCAAACACGCTGGCCTTAGAGTATAAAATCTGTTTTCCTCAGGTAGCTGCTTTCGACCTGAAAGCGCTTCGAATGTATTCCCTACCACAAACAGAATCATATAGAAAAAGTAAAAATATATCAGTAGTCCGTGAAAAGCTTCGAAACAGAAAAATCATTCACGGTTTTAATTTTTTGCGTTGTCAAACAACTTGACTACATACTGGTGTTGGTCCTTACTACTCAGAAATACGTTTTTCCCGGCTTTCTCGCCGCATTGAAAGTAAAAAAAAGTACTTATGACACTCTGTATATATTTTCTCATCGCTAAATCAGGTGCGCTAGATTCCCATTTAAACTATTTTATTCCACTTTGAACTTAATTTTCCGAAACTTCAGTTAGAAATCTATTCGGAATCGAAAATCATGTCACCTAAGCGCCATGTGTGCAATATTTGTGAAAAAACTTTTTCAAGGATGGATACATTAAATCATCACACGAGAGTTCATACCGGAGAGAGACCGTACAAATGTGAGATATGTCAAAAGGGCTTCCAGCAAAGCGGTGCACTAACGAGACACAAACGAACACATAACGGGGACAAACCACACGTATGCAACATTTGCCAAAAAGCATTCAATCAATCAAGCCATCTTAAAAGTCATCAACTGGTGCACACCGGAAGCAAAGACTTCAAATGCGACATTTGCGAAAAAACATTTTCACAAAAAACGAGTTTGACAATGCACACCAGAGTACATTCTGGTGAGAAACCTCACACATGCGATCAGTGTCATGCATCTTTTGCACAAAAGGGCCATCTAAAACGCCACAAAGAAACACATTCGCAGGAAACAAAATACAAATGCGAAATTTGTAGCAAACAATTCAAGACTGCTAACTCTCTGCAATTTCACAAGCCGATTCATTCAGACAGATTTAGATGTGGCGCGTGTGGCCAACGTAGCTACAGCAAGAAAAGTCTAACTGAGCATCTCAGAACACACACTGGTGAACGCCCTTTCGAGTGCCATTTATGCAAGAAGAATTTCGCGCTAATATCTTCCCGAGACATTCACCTTCGAGTACACACGAGAGAACGGCCAGAGAAATGTTTGATTTGCAACAAGCGGTTCTTTGATAGAAGCAGTCTGCTTCGTCATCAACGGGTTGGACATTCTGGTAAGATGATAGGGAAGTTAATGCACGCTCTAAATTATACAATGCCCACGCACATCGAGTGCCAACATCTCTAACAATAAAACCTGATTCGATTAGGTCTCTCCGAGTGTTTGTTCTGCAGCCACTCAATGAAGGAAAATAAAATGGAAGCACACATACGCAGCCATACTGGGGAAGTCTAGCAAAGCATGTCCAGCCTGTTTCATGATTGAAGATGTAGTTACATTACTTGTACTAATGGACGACTTACTTATGGGATCTTCAATGTATTTAATTTGGTTTTGTCCAGATCGCATCATTTACTGTTTTTGAGGGTGGAAGTCCTGTGAATATGTAAATACCTTAAACAATTTAGTTAAGATGAATAAATGATTTGGGCTGTGTTAAAGGTCAGCAGCAGAAGATTTTGATTGCTATTTATTTTTTGATATTGGAAAAAATGCTTGAAATGTTTTACGCTACCAGCATACTTCAATGAGTTTCAGTTGCTGCTAATACTTTATGGCATTTATTGATTTGACAACAATAAAACTTGTTTTGACAATAACATAATAGGTATTCTACCTATGCAAGCGAACGTTAGACAAAGAAATTCTTTTAAAAAAATTATGCTTTCAATTAGTACTAACATTTAAAAAATGAAAGAGAGCTCACTGGGGTTGGTTGCACCATTTCAGATTTATCATAGGACTTCTAACGATCCGTCGTTTTCTCACTTCTGTTTCATGCAATGTATAGACGAATAATATTTCAAACACTATTGAAAAACTAATGTATGGTGTGGTATTTACAAGGGAATGCTTTGAGTGATCCCCATTAATTCTTTAAAATATTTGCACTCAAAGGTAGATTAAAATATGGAGATTACGATGGAAATGTCAAATTACCCAAATGAGTACGTACTGGAGGAAAAATGAATTTGCCTATAATTACTTATCAACATAGTACTAATTCATAACTTTTAAAAACAGGAAGGAAATTTTGATCCGAAATCTATTTCGATTATCTCATTGATGACTGTAAAAAGTATGAGCAATATCTGATTTTAAAAGAGATTCAAGTATCACGTATTTAAGACAATAACTCCGAGCCTAAATATCAAGATAATTGTTAGCTAATTTCGTACCCCTTTACATTTTCTCGATTTGCATTATTTTTTGGAATCCCGGATAATTAATCGCAATCATTTCATCGCGTAAGAAATACTTCAGTTGTCGGTTAAAAAGCTTTGCTGCATAAAGACAATTCAAGCCTTTAATCTTTAACGTTATCAAAAAATTCGGTAAAAAATATTTAAAAATATGTTTGCCTTTGCTTGCTCCTAGCATTGAAAATAAAACAAGAGTTTGTTAATTGTAGTTCTCGTTGCGAAATACGATTCATAGATTTCCATTTAAGCGATTTAGTTCTACTGATTACTTGATTTCCCGAAACTTCGCTTAGAAATTTATTTTGAATTGACAACATGTCACAAACGCGAAATGTGTGCAATATTTGTGAAAAAAGCTTTTCAAGCAAGGACAGCCTAAATAGGCACACACGAGTTCATACTGGAGAGAGACCGTACAAGTGTGAGATCTGTAAAAAGAGCTTCACACAAAGTGGTGCGTTAAAGATTCACAAACGAAATCATAACGGGGACAAACCATTCGTTTGCCACATTTGCCAGAAGCCTTTCAGACAATTAAGCAATTTTGTATCTCACCAACTTGTGCACACCGGAAACAAAGACTTCAAATGCGACATCTGCGAAAAGACATTTTCCCAAAAATCTAATTTGACAATGCACACCAGAGTACATTCTGGTGAGAAATCTTATGTGTGCGATACATGTAATGCAACGTTTACACAGGCAGTGAATCTGAAGCGCCACGAAGAAATCCATTCACAGAAAACTCCATACCAATGCGATGTTTGCGACAAGGAGTTTAAGACAGCACACTCTCTAAGTAACCACAAGCCGATTTACTCGGATAGATTTAAATGCGGATTATGTGGTAAACGCTGCAACAGCACGAGAGATCTTAAACAACATCAGAGAACGCACACTGGTGAGCGAGCTTTCAAGAGCCATTTTATGTGACAAAAAATTTAGGATTATCGAGACGAACATCTTCGAGTTCATACTAGTGAAAGACCTGAGAAATGTTTGATTTGCAACAAGCGGTTCTTCAATACAAGCACTCTTTTCTCTCATCAAAGGCGGGGACACACATGTGAGATGACTGGCAATTAAATGTACACTTGAAATTAGCCATCACATTTCTTCTGCCAGCCACACTTAAAATAAAACTTTCATTCGTTTGGTTAGGCCTATCCCAGTGTTTATTCTGCGGCCAATCAATGAAAGAAAATAAGATGGAAGCACACGTTCGCAATCATACTGGAGAAACTTAGAAAAATTGTCAGTCCAGCCTTTCCTTTTACTTGAACAACAATGCAATTGCAGGGACACTTCCTTTCAACCATAAAATTTTGATTAACAGTATTGCATGAATTTATTGAATATCAGATTACATTATTTATACTAATGGACGACCTCTTTTAGGGAATCTTAAATGATTTTTACATCGTTATGTCCTCAATAAATTGTTTACGAATGGCCTCACAATTTTGCTGAGAAAGTTCGTTTTTGATGTTAACCTGCATTTCAGAGGGGAAGTCCTGTAAATAAAACTACTTTGAACAATTTAGTTAAGACTCGATAAAAAGTTTGGTATGTGTAAATTAGTTTTTAAAAATTTTCATAAAATAAATTAACAGCAGCAGAAGATTGTAATAGCCAAACTTTTTGATACCGACAAAAAATACTTGAATATTACTACTTTTCGAAAATATTTCAAGTTTTTGCTAATATTCGATGGCATTCATTGAAAGCTTCAAGCAAAGTAGATCATTGGTATCTTCAAATTGTATCTGCAAACATATGTGTGATGTGCTATTTGTTAAAAGTATTTCTTTCGCAGAAGCTTGACCAGTAGCTTTACTTAATTGTCAGTTCAAAATTCAAATTAACATCGTTACTAAGCTGCCAATCACTGACTATTGATGTCACATGTTCATGAAATTACTCTGTGATTTTTGCGTATAACTCAGCAGGGACCAAAATTTGTTCCCTATGTGATCACTGCAAAACTCTCGCTCTTTATTACTCGTGCTTGAAATATTATCTGATGAAAATTGAATTTTGTTGAAATTGAAATGTGTCCATTTTAGTATAAGCCTATAACATACAAATACACGAACAAAACCATCTACGCCTAATCTCATTATGGGTATTCAAATACAGTCGGTTATACGTCAGGTTAACAGTTTAAAGGTTTATAGCAGGTTAAAGATTTTTTTTCTTAAACTTTTAACCTGCCGGTTATAACAGCAGGTTACGCCACCCATGCATTTTGTATGCGCGCATGAATAACCTGCATCATAAACTTTTACTCCAGGGTGGAGGTAGTATTTACGGTTAAGCTGGTAGGAGTAACAGAGAGTTGCCTTTGTTTACATTTTGCTAAGCAGTGAACTAGTGCACTGCTCAGCTGGAATTTGTTAGGCGCGCTGCAATTATGAAAAAATCAATTGATAAACTCTTAACTGCCTTTCAATTTAATCTAAAAAGTGGAGGATGCTCAAGTAAGGGCTCATGTTAAAAGTTTATGGTTTATATTTATAAACTTTAAACCGTTAACTTTTTAACCGTTCTTGTATTTGAAAACCCTTATTGATGAATATGAAAAATACAAATAAAGTATGATTTAATTGATGAGCCATTTGCCCGTGTCAATACAAATCTCAATAACTCCAAAAGTCAGGTAAATTTATAGCAGCCCATCCGACTTCGTACTCTTTTACCTTTTCTTGATTCGCATTACTTTTTCCAAGTTTCTTACCCTTCAAATCAAAACGGCTGGTGCATGCGTTGTTCATTAAATCGGTTTACTCCCGACATTACAGGCGCCTGAGTAGGAGATAAAAAGACTTGAGATATTGTTGTGGTCAAATGTTTCAAGAAACCCCAGGAAAGTCCCAAGATATTTTCCCAAAAATTTCATTTGAAAATGCACGCCGGAGTACATTCTGGGGAGAAACCTTACTCATGCAATACGTGAAATTCAACGTCTGTTCAGGCGGGAGATCTCAAACGCCACACGGAAACCCATTCTCGAGGTACCCCCTACCAGTGCCTTTCTTGAGACAAACAATTCAAGACTGCAGGCAACCTCCGAGACCACAAGCCTGTTCATTCAGATAGATTTAAATGTGGCGAGTGCGGGAGACGTTGCAGCAGCAACTAACATCTAAATGAACATCTCAGATCTCACACTGGCGAACGACTCTACAAGTGCCATTTATGCGAAAAAAATTTATTCAAGCAAAAGATCGAGACATACATCTTCGAGCACATACGGACGAACGGCCGGAAAAATGTTTTATTTGCAACAAGCGGTTCTACAGTAGAAGCGGTTGTCTTTGTCTTCTGCGGCGTGGACATTACGGTTACGTATACAAAGTCCTTTTCTTTGCTCTCTATCTCTCTCTCGTGATTTTGATCAATTGCTAGAAAGATCGAAGGAGTTCTTAGGAAAAGGTTAGTGCTCATCACGTGTGCGTGTCCTGTCAAGTGGCATGTTTAACGAATGCCGCTTAACTAAACTATGGCATCTTGTTTATATATATTCACAAGTTCATTGTCTGCAAAAGTGACAGCTTCATCGTGCTGCATTATAAATAAATAAACTCCCAATCTCGACAGTGATGAGTGGTGACGACAGTAGAAGAATTCGTTGTGTAGCAGAATAGAAAGATTTTACTATTCGGGGAAAAGTAAAATAACACATCTGAATACGACATATTATGTATAGATTATGTATACGTCGCGTAACGAGAATCAAGCTGAAACTCTGAGAAACCAACGGAGGAAGAAGATACGACGAGGAAAGAAAGAGTGGGAGGGAAGAGATCATTAATAAATATCAGGTCAACAAAGCCTTCTCTTTTTCCGAGGCTCCAAGTTTGTTTTGTCATAGGAAACCCATGTATTGTAATCATTTGTAAACTTAACCCCAACATTAAGTGTTCCCATGGAGGACCCGTAGAGGCTTAAAAAGTTATCGTTGATGATTTTTCCTCTAGCAAGTAGTTGGTTTGGTTGGTTATCAGTTAAAAAGCACAATGGTGCAACTGTGTGCATTCAGCAATTTACAGGTTTCTATACTTTATGCATGCACAGATGAATGAATGAACTGTGAATGACGAATCAATTTTTCCAGAATTTCGCCATATCATAAACCACATTCAAGTTAAGTCGTTTACCAGAAGCTTTTGATTTTTTTAAGCAAGCAAAAATGTAGATGTAGTTTGTGTGCGTAAGTTACAGAGTCTCTCCTTGGAACTTGAGAGAATAAGGTTAGTCACTAAAAATAACTATTCTTAGAATAGCAGGTGGCCTAGCTGGAAGATAGAGGTGTGAAAGACGTGACCTGGAATGGTCCGCAAATTTTACTTTTTTCTACAGTTCATTCAGTGCACATGCACTC
>JAQIXW010004822.1:0-11109 GCA_034700685.1 Willowsia buskii | reverse complement strand
GTACGATTTTTATGTGCTGGGGAAGAAGTAAACAAGAATATGGCTTGTGCAAAAACGTGCAGTAACGCTTATCTTGAGTTTATGACATAATAGATATGTACATTGCTGACTTACACAGAATCCTTTACATTCTTTAATGCAGTTGCTGACAATCAAAGTCTTTTATTTGAAAAATTTACACAATTGTGTTTAATAATTCGTAAAATATTTTACGCGCTAAGTTCAAGTTTTCTTAATAATTTTGCATTATCTTTGGGTTAAGAACTATAGTTTTTGCCACAAAAATGATAAAATTCTGCTAATCAAATGATATTCAATGTTTGCAAATTTTATACAAATTTCAGCCATTGCTGAATTTATTCCAAGCTTAAAATATCGGCCGGACCAGAATCTAAAACTTACTATGTTTGTGACTGTACCACTGAGAATTCAAGAAAAGCGGTGAAAGTGAAAAGAGAAAGGTAGAGCAACACGTAATGGAAATGATAGGAGAGACATGTTATGCAACAATATGACTTTGGCATTGACATATCCCATTTTATGTTCTTTGTCGTAAAAGAAGAATGCATCAGTATGGAAATAAGAAAGGCGCTTTGTAAGACAGCCTTTACATCTTCTTTACAATTATTCCTTCACTTTCTCCCTGCCTTTCACAGAAACGTATGCTTGTGTTTTATATAACAACGAAGCATACAAAGGTAGTTTTGTACGAGAACTACAAAAGATGATCACGCTCTCGTGTTTCCTGGAATAGTCAAGCGCATCCATGTACCAACATTTCTATAGAAAATATCCTGTTGACTTGCTTTGATGTGACAACAAAGGGTACAGCGTTTCAAGCTATCCAGGAAACAAATCGTGTAGCATTGTGTACACTCTACAATTGGATAACGGATATGAGAACAAAATGTTGATCTTATTCCAAGAGTCATTTTTATACGCCTTCGCAGAATAATATGGAGTAACTTGTTTTGTAGAAGATGATAGGGTTTTTTATTTAACACGCAGATAGAATCAAGTCACTTCAAAGAACTTTGAACTGACAATAGAAATATTTGAATTTTAACAACATTAGTTTATTTTGATGAGATTTTTCTTCGTCTCTAGTATCAATTTTTATCATCGTCATTCTGAAGCGATGACGAACAGGAAGTTATGAATTGAGTTTTTAATGATGGATATAAGCAGTGATTTCCGATTCCGCCTACGAAGTTTTGTTATGATTTGTTTATTTATTTCGAAACAGGTCGCAAAAAATGCTCAATAATAACCCATGGCATGGGAGGGATGGTCGGCTGGTTTTTTATGCATCAGTACCCCGATGTTGTGGAGAACTTTATCTCAATTAGTAGCGCCCACCCGCTCTCATTCATTCAGGAGATGACACTCAACCGAGTACCAAATGTTGGGTAATTTTTATACCTCTTATCATCCGATCCTAAGCCAATGATTACTTTCTCCGACTGACTATTAATTCCGTCTCAAAAACTTTTCTCCGTAGATGGTACTACTTCTGCCAATTACCATATTTTCCCGAGAAGGAAGTGATGAAGCAAGATTTGCAAATTTTTGAAAAGATTTTCTCACGAATGCTGAACAGCAAACGGGGAAATGTAACCAAAGAGGATATTGACGCTTTCAAGTACACTTTCTCTAGACAAGGTAAGATATAAATAGATACTAAGAAACTCACACGAGCGTATGTTTCCAAATAGACTTTCTCCTTATTTCGCATATCTTGACCACACTTTATTTCACAGAAGACTGGGTTGGTCCAATAAATCATTTGCGAACTCTTCTTGGATTGATGAAGCATGGGAAGAGACCCTTAAAAAAGGCAAGTGTTCCAACACTATTTATAGTGGGCAATGCGGATCCGTATTACAGTCTAGAAATGATTTGCAAGTCTTCCGAATACGTGGAAAACTTTACTCTCAAAATTGTCGAAGGAGGTGGGCATTTTCTGCCTCAGGAGATGCCCAATTATATCAACAGTCTGATTCTCGACTTTCTCAAAAGTAAGCAGACAAATTGACAATTATTAAATTTCTGGGTATTGATAGAAGTGAAATATATATAATTAGCTAATCGAAAGCTGGATCTGTGTCTCTTTCTCCTTTTTATGATGCTCTCTACTACAAACGCGATGTGTAATGTGGAATTATACCAACTTGTGACCTGACTTTGAATCTCTAAATCAATATTTTAAAGTGCCTGATGTACCAGTCGTTTATCAAGATGCGTCGGATGGGGACGGAATATTTAGGAAAATGTTGGGTGCTGGTAGAACCGTTGTTCATTCCACGGTCAATTATGGGAACAACGTTAGCAAAAGACTTATTGGACAAAATTCTTCAAATTCGTATAAAATCATGTACTTTTAAGGCTAATAGAATTTTTAAAGATTTCTATTTTGTATAGAGCTTATTTTAACTCATTGTTCAAATACATATAATGATATTATTTTTACGGGGACTATGCTAGGTATAAATTAAATCTAAATATTTGTAAGCAAATGTATATCCTTTTAGAGAATAAATGACTTATGATCTTACACAACTTTTGACTTTTTCTCAAATTTAGAAGTTTTGCTGTATTTTTTTTCATTTTCTACTTTTAACATTCCATTGAAACTACTCTAATATGAAAGATTCCTTGAATTTATGGAAATGTTGCCTGTAATTTTTATAAAGTAAATATTTCATGGATATGGGTAGTAAATATTTTTCCAAAAAGAAATCAATATCACTCTTGTTACCTTAATGGTAGTTGTTTGCTTTTGTAAGTGGTATAAATTACAAAAGTATATTTTTAGTTGAAGCTATGAATATGTAACCGAAGATTAGTCACGAGGCACCAGTACGTAATTCAACGTGATTTGTTGCGGGTTATTGGATTGAGGCAACTCTGAGAATAATTGAAAAGAACTTTATTTCAATTACGTGCACCTGAAACTGCAAATGTTTTTCACGTAGTATCATACTACCTGATAATATGCAACACAATTAATGTGGGATTTTGGTTTTGTTTTCTTAGTATTACAGCAAGAGAATTGTATTGTGGTAGAGCTTAAAGCGATGTAGAAACAGCACATAACAAACTGAAAAAACGAGATGAAAACCATAATACAAATTGATCATTTACCTATTATGTATCAGATCATTCAACAGATTAGGTAACAAATTAATAGAATGGTAAATGCCGTCCATGCTCATGAAACGAATTAATTGTATGAAAAACAGGTGCAGTTTCACACATTTATTTTGACGCTTATATAGATTTAATTGTGTGCAGTAAAGTAAAATGCTTTATGAATGCATAAACCTGGGGGAACAATAAACCTTTTGCAATGATAAAAAACGTACAGTGTAACAATACGAATCTACGTGAGAAAGATGAGCTATTGTGTTTTGTTTTCATCAGCATTGTTATCATTTCACATTTTCCTTTGAGAAAAAAATGCTATACTTGCAAGAAAATAGCACATCCCCAATCCTGTTACCGTCTTACCTGTTACCTGTTATTATAGCTCTGTTTTCATAAGCACATAAAAATACAAAATGCATAGAATTGTACTTGGATCACGTTGCAAGGTGCGCGATTTATGTCTTCTTCTATCTTTTCCCATCATCATTGTATTTCACCTTAAACAGTGGTTTTCAATGTCATATATTTATATTAACATTGTATTTGAACACCTGAGGAAACAAAGTTATGTCACATGAGATGGCTATTCTTAAGATCTTCATAGTACTTCAAAAAATGGATGAGATTTTCTCAACCGGGTTTCCTTTACACATACAACAGACTTTGCCCTTCAAGCCAGAAGACAAACTAAGGACAACATCTACTAGACTTGTTGAAGATGAGCCATGAGTAGACCTGACGTAACCACATCTCATCTAAAAGTTGTCGTAATCAGCTTCCATCATTAGTTACATATTATGCCTATATTCTACAAGAAAGACATGAGAAAGCTCAAATCCAGAATTTTGTGGAAGAACCTCAAGCACAAATACCTATATAACAATTTTCGTACTTACAATTAGCATCGTATAGTTTTATAAGCTGTAAGTGAAAAACCAAAGAAGTTTCCTTTGTTGAATCTGGATTAGAATTTTCCAGAAAATTAAAATCTCTTTTGAGTTGTACAACTTTTTTTTACTGAAAGAAAGCCATACTATAACAGTCAGCTTCTTATTAGAGCAGCGTATTATTTCAAGAGAAAAACATAATATACAAAAAAACTAAATATATCAATACTCATAGGAATGTATGCACGATAAAAACATCAATACTTCTTAAAGTTGATTTATAAGCTCTTACGCTTTCATCCTAATAGTTTATTGCGTTTAATGTGGCAAGGGAATATTTTTGAATTCCGGAGAATGAACACTAATGAAAAATTGGGTATGAAAGACCTAAAAAAAGGTTGCAGACAAAAATAGCCGAATAGCTGGAATAGCCCATGGCCCAATGTATGAAATAAAATATGTTCTTTTGTCCAAAATGTTTCTCAAAATTTTATGATGAAAAGGAAATCGGGTGAGTACATTAAGGGATACCTAAAGGATTTGTTGATGAAAAACTCAAAGGGTGAACCAACCTTTAGAATGTTCCTAATAGAAATTGCGAAATTGCGTAAAAAGGGATTTGCACATTATTAGAAAAGGCTATCTTTTTTATATCACGTAGCTAAAATGTGTTTGTTTACAAGAACGACTCATGTTTAATTTAACGGGTTGCGGTTACTCAAATTTGTTTCCAGAATTTACATCTCCATTGAAAGCTATTTTGAAGCATTACGCAAGTACTTGTATGAATATATCTTTTGTGAAATGATGAAATCTTACCAGCAAATCACTAAAAAAGAGTTGCTAAAAAGTGACAAAGTTGCGATTTTGAGAAGGATTGTTGCACAAATGAAACTTTTGTTTTTAGTACCATATAATAATAACCGTACATAATATGAGGACAGTCTGTAAGTTCTGGAAAAATCCTAAAATGCGTTCTAAAAGGCATTAAAATTAAATAATGCAGACTAAAACTGTTTTACAGATGTGTTGAGATTTTGTACCTTTTATTTTCTGCATAATGGGCAGAATAAAAGTACATAGCTGAAATTGAAATGTCATTGTACCCATCACAATTCCAGTATAAAATTACAAAAAAATTTCTATGCAACTGGTTAGGATTAGTGGATGTGAAAGTTGGATGAGAGTCAAAAGTGAAAGTTCTGATGATAGATAGTAAGTCAGTGAAAGTAAGTGAAAGCTACAAAGTGCTTGCAATTTTATGCTTAGAATCTGGAAAGAGCTTGGCTCAAGCTGGACTGCTTTCTCTATCCCACAGTCAGTCTGAGCTTGACTTTCCTCTCGTTCGGATATCCTAGCAAAAAAGCTAACGTGGCACAACTTTCAATACGTTCTTTCAATTTTCTCAGTAACTGTTATTTAGAAAGTTTACAACAAAAAATTACAAGGCGATACTGTCCTTGAAACTTCTTGTTCAAGCTGGTTGGAGCTAAAAACGAAATTTATTTCAAGTGAAAAGTGATGATGATGCAAAAGATGACACCTGCCGCTTGAGAAACCCACCTCAGGTTTGAACAAGTGACGGAAGTGTGAAAGTGATGATCCGACTAAGCCATGATGAGAAGTGGAGCAATTCTCAACTTAACGGAATAATTCAGTTATTGTCAGTTTAGAAAATCGTTAAAAGTGAAAATCTCAAGACACCCCAAAATAATACTCCATGCAAGAAAATTACTTTTGACGAACTCAGCAAGAGTGAAAGCAATGGGGCGTTGTGAGACGTAGCCACTCACGCACTCATAATCATGTCGTCCTATTACAAAGACTCTTTAGAATATATTGATTGGATCACCAACAGATCCATTTCATCATCTTCCTTACAATACGAGCCACACCAGCACTACCACCACAAATATAAAGAGACAGACAACGACTTTCCGCATGTCGCTGATTACGATGAAAACTCTCAATTCCATAATCAAATTTTCTCACCATCTCCATCACAGATATTTCCAGTTACTAGTGAAAGTTTCATAATGAACAGAATCACAACAATATCCAGTGACATAGACAACGACCAGAACCTATCATCAATTCCTGAAATAAACTCTACAAGTCTACAAGACAGTTTTTGGTCTGTATTTGACGAGCAGTATCTAAGACACAGTTTGGGATGGACAATAGCACTAGTTGTAACCTACGCTCTTATTTTTATAATCGGTATCATCGGAAATTTAATGGTGATTCTCGTTGTGATAAAGCGACACCAAATGCGAACGGTGACGAATATGTTTATTGTGAATTTGGCCGTGGCGGATTTGTTCGTGATTGTGTTCTGCGTACCTGCTACTCTTCTCTCAAATGTTTTCACCCGTAAGAAGAAAGTCTCTATAGCTCATCCCCTTAAACCTATAGTTTTACTTTACAAATTTATTTTTCTATCGTTTTTCAGCTTGGATTCTTGGATCCATCATGTGCAAAGGTGTAGCTTACGTACAAGGCGTTTCAGTGTGTGCTTCCGCCTACTCCTTAGCAGCAATTTCATTAGACAGGTGGGTATACGGATTTTAAAAGTATATTTTTACTGCCAGTTTGAATGAGTGCTTTATTTATAAATCTGATGAATATTTGGTTTGGTATAGATGCAAAGCAATATTTCGACCTCTAGAACGACCTTGTGGATTATCAAAGCCCCAAGCCCTATTTACAATATGTTTCATATGGGTTATCGCACTGTTGCTTACCATCCCTTGGGCAATATTTTTCAATGTCGTAGTGGCGGAAAAGGATGAGCTCTCTTATTGCATAGAAACTTGGGAGAATGAAACTCATGGGAAAATTTACTTTCTCATTGCCAACCTCTTCTGTTGCTACTCACTTCCTTTGATTCTCATCACCATATCGAATGTTGCGCTTTGGTGCCACGTGTCTCATCGCAAGGTGCCCCAAGACTCTGCTTCCGCTGCTACCATCAAAAAAATGCATAGGAAAACTCGACATGGCGTCAGGAAAATGCTGGGAATTGTGACACTCGCCTTTCTCTTGAGTTGGTTACCTCTCTATATTCTTGTGACTAGAGTGAAATTTACGAAAAACATAAGCGATTGGGAGTCAAATTTGTTGGATATTTTGTTGCCGTTTGCCCAATGGCTAGGGAGTATGAATAGCAGTATTAATCCGGTTCTCTATGCATTTCTGAACAGCAAATTTCGAGAAATGTTTAAATCCTTACTACCTGCATGGCTCCCTTGCGCTAGTAAACATAACCCGAATGCAGTTTCAAGAACAGATTTTGCAAAGGCTACTACGACGAACAAGTCATTTGTGAGATCTCCTGGGACGCCGTCGTGTTCAACAGTGTTTACTTTTAAGAGTAGTTCTGGAAAAAGTAGTCAGAGTAGTAGACGCTCACATTTCCGGAGAAACTATGGTTGCCAAAGTCCTCGTGTTATTTGCAATATTCAGAGAGAAACTTTAGCGACAGTTGTGGCTGGTGAAACAACAACATCTATTATTCAACAGTCATCATTACTTCCTGCGGCTGCAATTAGCAGGGAACCCACTGTTACAGACTTGTAAACAATTTTCCTTTCTGTAAAACATTTAAAATGTAACTCGAAATTATTTTACAGCTCTTGAAATATTGTCTCGTTTAAACTATAATAAAAGTATTTGTAATGTATCATGCTTTTGTTACTGCTAACATGAAATAAATGTTATACATTTTATTTGTCAAATTTAATATGCATGAATGATTTACTTATGCATAATTGCATTGTACAGGCAAAACTGAGGTTTGCTACTTTTACCTTTCATTCAGGAATATAAACTTGTATTGTAGTGCATGTAATGAAAGTAGCTCAATTGTAGTTAATGCGTTTGATATTTATTTTTGCATTTATTGCAAATATTGCATGCATTTTTTATTACATGTACAGAAACATTAACGTATCTTCGTATTGCGACATAATCAAGAATTATAATGCATATTCATATGTATAAAATGACAGGACGTGCTACATATGACCTATCTATGCAGTCTAAACTTGGGTCTGCTCATTTGCATACGTTAAAGCTACTGCGTCATTAAATTTGGTGGTTGGGTCAGAAAAACTTTACGTATTCGGTGAAATCTCGTTGGAAGCAACGGGCTTTGTATATTCTTCCAAGTCTACTCATTTTAATTTTCTTCCCTTAAAGTTATGGAAAAGGAATTATAACCATAATCAAAATATTTTCTGAGTACTTTGCTCATCCAAATCATATTAGAATTCACAGAAATGCCCATTTAAAAAAATACATAATATAGCATTCTACAAAATGAAAAGATCTCATAAACAAATATTACAAAACCAAGGCAAGATTCTTCAACGACCCATGATGTTTTCATAAAGACTAAGCTTCCAAAACTATGAATAAAATCACATTTCTGGATGATATTATTTATTACAACACAACGAGAATTACTAAAATGTAAGTCATCTTCCACAAATCCAAGTAAGGAAAACTTGCATTGGCATTATTAGATAATATGTTTACAACTCATCATGCTCATGCTTACTTTGCTTCTTTCTAGAGGTGAGTTGATCTGTTACTCATGTTGAAAGTCCGGAACATAAAATATAGTAAACATAGTATACATTACATAATGTATGCATAATTGAAAATTTACGGTAAGGAGCTTAAAGTATAATCTACTCTAATACAGACAAAATAAGACACGACAGATAAAGTAATAAGAAAAATTTGTTATGTAATATTTCATTTGAACAGGACATTACTTCAGATTAGATAATTTTTAATCCTTGAAAAAGATGATAGATGAAAGTGAAGATTCTCTTATCCAATTTATGTTTGTGTACACACAGGGCTTCAATTTCTGCCGTAAAATTGTAACTCTTTCCTTCGAAGAACCGAGAAATTTTTTAATGCTACAAATTTTAAATTACTCTTACCCATTTAAAATATTGTACATCTGGAATCCTTCTTTTTCTGAACGCCATAATGGTGTAAGTTGGGTTCTTACATCTCACTCAAATTCTAAATTGAGAAATATGCCAACGAAATTTAAACTTGATGACTACCCAAGCAAGAATAATTGTTGGTTGAAAATGTCATGAGTAATTTTAGGCTTGTAAACTTAACTAATATTTCAAATGGGCGAAAATGTGTTAAGCACTGGAATTTTCTTGTGAATAATTTGCTTAATTGCAATTAAACGCCTTTCACACACGTGTGCATCTGAACTATCACGATTCCTTGAGTAGTGAGAATACTATTGTGGATTTGTTCTCATTCATTTCAATGTCATTCGAAATACATTCTTCGAAAAATGGCAACGTAATCTTCACAAAAACTATATATTCTTACTGCGAGCCTGCTTATGTTATGAGGACAATAGATTTTATCATCTGTAAGCAAAACTTGTGCTGAATGACGAAAATTCCAAGAAACACGTGTCGTTCTTAATGGTG
The DNA here is from genome assembly GCA_034700685.1 of Willowsia buskii. Lineage (NCBI taxonomy): Eukaryota > Metazoa > Arthropoda > Collembola > Entomobryomorpha > Entomobryidae > Willowsia > Willowsia buskii. The sequence continues at coordinate 1,601 of JAQIXW010004822.1, read as the reverse complement.
ACCATTCATCCTCACTCTTGTGTACTTAACGTTTGCTTGAGTGCTTGCGCTCTCTTTTCATTAACGTTACATATAAACTTTTGTCCTAGAATTTAAGTAATTCGTTTAAAAACCTGTGTGGAGAAAGGACAAAATGAAGCACTATGCTGAGAAGAATTGTGGGCTTCATTTTATTCATCTCTGAATCTATATTTGGATGTCCACAGCATGTTTCACTTTCTGTTGAAAATATCTTTTAGCTGGCGAGTCAAATAATATTGACTTTGATGCGAATGGTCTCTAAAAAATATTTCTTCTTTAAGCATAAACTCGCCTAGATCACCTTATGGTTCAAAAACGTCTACATAGAGAATGGGATCTAAACCATAGACGACTTTATCAAGCCAAAAACCTCATATTTTATTATCATGTCTTTGACTTTTGTGTCAAGGGAATTGGATACGCTCTATAGTCAAATTGAATATGCAAATCTCGAACATCTACGAACATTTTATTACTTCCTCACTGCGATTGCTATGCAAGCTTTCTGCTGTTATAAAAAAAACTCATACCTGTCCACTTTCCAGTACATTTTTAGAGACTATCCATCTGTATAAGAAGATTATGTAATATTTGTAAAAAGAGTTTTTCCTTATGATCGCAAGATCGTTACCTGGTTAGTAATGTCAACATCATCATTTTATTTACTGCTTCCTTTCTCCGCTCAAGATTTTGCTTTAGCAAAACGGTATTGTAGTTGAGAAGTCAAAAAAGGTGCGTGGCTCATTCAGACACAGATGTGCGTTCAATTTTTGAATAATATAACATAACAAAAAGTATTTTGCACTTTAGCTTTGAAAGCAGATGAATGATTCTCTTGAGAGATGGACGGAGACTAACTTCAAAAGAGCTAGCATTATACAAATCCTTTTGTTATGGAGCTTTTTTGCGCAGCCATATGTATAAATAAAGTTCATGGAATTTTATATTGTGCTCACGCTTATGATATGATGCTAAGATGTGAGTAAAATACTATTGCAATAGTACAAAAAATGTATGCATGATTTTCCAGGAAGACCACCGAGTTCCACTAAAGGCTTTTGAGACTACTTCTCGAAAATACAATTGAAACAACACGCGCTCAAATATAAACATTATTCTAAAAGTGCTTGTTTACAGATTCACTAGAATTGCCAACATGCTCTAATATTTCTTTGTATCAGTTGTAGTCTTGATTCCACCTGGCAAAGATCAGTCGTTTTGAATATGTATATCAGAGATTTGGGAAGAGACAACCTTTACTGACTTAGGATGTGCTAGGGTTTGATCCTTAATGCTATTATATTTTAATTATATACTTCTCTCATATGAAAACTATATATAAATTTACGTAAGCCTTTTTCAGAAATGTACTCAATACAGGTTAATACGTAGGGATTTCGCAAGTAGTTGACGCGACTTTGATGTCGCTTATCTCAAAGACGACAGCATCAATTCAGCTGATCTGCATACCTTCTTGTAGATAAAGATTAGGGCTTTTGAATAACGGGTTGCTCTTAGCAGTAGGCATTTGCTGTGCAGACCCAGAGCTGGTAACATCAACGATCATATTTTCACTAGAC
>JAQIXW010004821.1:0-11109 GCA_034700685.1 Willowsia buskii | reverse complement strand
CGGAGACGCAGATAAGTGATAAGCTTGTCATGTTGCCTCCACAGAGCTCCCACAAATATGGATTCCCTACATGGCCCATGTATAAAGTGAAGGAGTCTGCGAAAGGCGCCTGCCGCCAGGTCGTCTCTTCGAGAAAGTCGGATAAGTTTGGACGCCTTCCTCCACAGCGGATTGCTACCTTTGTGCAGAGTAACTTTTTTTCGGAGCTGACCACGGCCCAGATTTTGCAGACTAACCGGTAAGCCTTCAAATCAGAGTATGAAGCATCCTTCATGATGAGCCAAAGGATCTGGGAATTTAAGGAGAAAAAAAGAAGGAATTAGACAGTGGCACAAGAAGATTAATTAAGTCAGTCAGTCATTCCAATTTTTGGAGTTAACTTACATCCGGATTTTGGAGTGGGTGTTTCTCGACTATTCGAATTGGCGCCATTTCCACCTTTTTCTCAGGACTTCACTTAATCACAACTCGCCTAAAATTGTCTCCACAATTAATAATTTTTTGAAATTAATTAGTTCCTTAACTATCTAATGTGGTCCACATGCGAGCTCGAGCAGCGTAAATTCCACACGATTAGATCACTTCAAATTAATTTCTTCTTCTAGTTAAAATTACTACCTAGTTAAAATTACTACCTAGTTAATTTAATTATTAATTTTTATATTTTAATTAATTTCTGCTATGCTATCTCCACTTCTGAGAATAAAAAATAATGAGGAACAGGTAGGAAATAGAGTTAACTCTGGTAACTATTTTTAATTGCGGGGTCGAATCAATTATTTGCGACATTAAACTTGTGGGCTGTGAACTATTGAATGCACGTGTTATAATATTTATCAGCAGACCGTTCCGATATTTAAATTTATAACACAAAATGTAAAGATGACATGAATTACGAAATTCAAACCGAATTGGTGTGTATTTTGCATCAACTTTTTGCATTTGCATCATGAAGCTGAACTATGAGCTATGAGCGAGACAGGACAGGACACGATGCAATTAGTTGCAATTAGTTGCAATGCAAGCAGCAGTGACGTTTTTGTGTTGTCGTCCGTCATACGTAAATACGTACAGTAGCTGTACTCTATTGGCAATGATTTCTCACCTTTTCGGTGACAGGGAGCCTGGATAACAAGAGGAACCTTTTGAGTTAAGTCAGCATCCACCACCTAAAAGAAATTCGAGCGAGTTCCATTACGAACCCGTAAATACACAAAATGGAATAGTATCAGTTTCACGAAAGAATATTGGTGAAGGTAACTAATCCTGAATCTTAAAAACAGAATAGGTATGATTTAATTTTATGAGCTTTCAATTTCAATTAATTTTAAGCATGACCACATGGAGGATGATAAGATGGATCCACCTGAAACTTGGACTGAAGTCAGCATTGGGGGCCCTTTGAAAAAAATGCGAAATTTTAGCCAGCATCTTCACAAATGTGAATGTTCGACTTCATGAGTAGAAGAAGACTGCCTGGAAATCATTTGTTAACAAGTGATTAATCCGTTTTGATTAATCCGAGTCGGAATTCCCGACTCCATTTTCTTTCTTGCTGAAATTATGTACCTTTTTTTCTCGAAAGTATTTAAGCTGGGAGATAAATTGAAGAAGTGGAAGTTGTGTCATTTAATACAATAAATAAAAATTTTCTCTCATTTTCATCGCTAGGGTCCTAATCTTTGAGGAGGCGGATCTATATTTGAAGGAGTAGAATCTCCTTCATCAGCCCTACTTTCCAAACACATTTACGGGAAGGAAGTGGACATTGGAGATAGAAACCCACGCTAGGAAACCACCGCATCCGCCCGCAGTACCTTCAGTAGCGAATATCAGTTGAAACAACATCCCATACCTATCCTGTTCCATTTTGATCTTCCCCTTCAAATTGATCACCAGTTTTTGAAGACCCCTGCCTGGGGTACGCTACTTTAACTTTTCTACCAACGATTCCCTCGTGGTGACCTCCAACTCCTGTCGTTATACTTGTAGCTTCATGGGAGATTCAAGATAACTTTATTCAAGGTAAGGCAAAAAATTAAAGTTTCATTGTTTAAAATGATAACGATGATGTGATTGATTATCCTGTTGGTTCTTAACTTTACAGGTGTTTGAACAAATGACAGCGATGGAGGATGGAGGAACGGACTGCTGTTGTCTTACGAATTGATTAAGTTAAGATTAATTTGAAAAGGAAAGGTGCTACCAGTTGGTGATCACCTTGGAGGGGAAGTCGCTGCCTGCTGATGACCACTTTGGAGGGGAAGGTGCTGCCTGCTGGGGATTAATTTGAGGGGGAGCCTGGTGGTACCTGATGGTGATCAATTTTGAAGTGTAAGATCTAAATGAAGTTTTTGCGATTCATTGCTGATGTAACTGTGAGAGGGTGTCGTGATGTGCTTCAGCAGGAATATGAAGATTATTATGAGGCGATGAAGATGAAGGATGACTCAATGTTGATCTCCATTCGAAAGTTGAAAAGGTATGAAAAGGTTCTTGCGTTTTGGGGGAGCATAAAAAATTTGGAATATAATCTTAATGTTAAATGTGATCTAATTGTTGTACGGATTGCACTATGAAATCACTCACTCTGAAGGAAGCACTCTCTTTGAATAATGTGATCACGGCATTACTTCGATTTCCGGTTGTGTAGGAGCTGGAGTCTTTGGTGGTTACATTGCACCTACGTTCGAAGCTGGTGTTCAATTTGAAGGGGAAGAGCTCTTGTGCTGTGACGCGGGTGTCGGTGGTCAATTTGAAGGGGTAGATTTCTTGTGACGCTGGAGATCACTTTGGAGGGGAAGATCGATATGGAAGTTTATGGGAATCAAATCAGGATTCTTATGCGGCGATGTAGATGAAGGATAATTCTATGTTGTTGGTGCACATGAATTTGGAGGAGAAGTACGCTGGGCTGGGGATCAATTTGGAGGGGACGTTCGCTGGGCTGGTGATCAATTTGGAGGGGAAGTTCGCTGGGCTGGGGATCAATTTGGAGGGGAAGTTCGTTGCTGTGGTGGTCAATTTGGAAGGGAAGTTCGCTGCTGTGGTGTTCAATTTGGAGGGGAAGTTCGCTGGGCTGGGGATCAATTTGGAGGGGAAGTTCGTTGCTGTGGTGATCAATTTGGAGGGGAAGTTCGCTGCTGTGGTGATCAATTTGGAGGGGAAGTTCGCTGGGCTGGTGATCACTTTGGTAGGGAAATTCGCTGGGCTATTGAAGTGGTGATCAATTTGGAGGGGAAATTTGCTGGGCTGGTGAAGAGGTGATCAATTCGGAGGGGAAGCTTGCTACTGAAGTGGTCATCAATTTGGAGGAAAAGATCGATATGGAACAGGATTCTTATGTGGCGATGGAGGTGAAAGATGACTCGATGATCCAGAAGTTGACAGGTATGAAAAGATCCTTGTATTTTGGGGGAATCATTAAAATGTGAATTTAATTTTAAATGCGGTTAATTCTTGCGTGGATGACGCTCACTCTGAACTTCGCAGGAAGCATTCATTCGGAACTACGAATGCTTATGACAATGACAACGGAATACGGTCCCCTCATTTCAGACCTGTCATTCCACTTCGCATTTTATAAAATGCGGAGTTTCATGTGAGAATTAAGGTAAATGTTTTCCAGGAAACTTTGAGCTTCCAATGCTTCCATATTTAAGATGATGCACAAAGTATTGGTGAGGTGACTATTTAATATTCTATTGGATCGTTCACAGGTTACTATTTGCGTGAAAAAGTCGGTGATTAATTTGATGGGAAAGATCGAAATGCGGCAGGAAGGGTTGTAGTTTTGGGATTCGGGATTCGGATTTTGGGAAATGCGATGGTAAGTAGACAAATAATTTAGAATTTTCGAACAAATGGGTTTTTCTTCATGGAAATTTTTAATTTTCATATCAGTTCCGCGAAATATTTCAAACAAATATATGTATTATATCATATATTATATATTTTCGATTTCGGGAACATGAAAAAATGTAATTCATTATTGCGTTGATTGCAGACTTGAAGTCGCTAACTCTGAAGGAAACTCTGAATCTTCTGAACACGACATTTCTCAGAATTTCGGCTGTGGAGGAGCTGGACAACTGGAGTCTGGTGGTTACGTCGCTGTTCTGGGAGGAGATTGAATTGAAGAATTTGAAGGGAAGCTCGGAACCTGGCCCAGTTGCTGATCAATTTGGAGGGGAAGCTCGGAACCTGGCCCAGTTGCTGATCAATTTGATGGGGAAGCTCGGAAGCTGGTCTACCTGATGATCTTTTTGAAGGAGAAGGGAAGCTGGTGCTGGTGATCAATTTGGAGGGGAAGATCAAAATGGAACAGGACGTTTACATGAGTTGCATCTACTGACTGATGTGACAGGACTGTGGGAGAATGTCGAGGTGCTCTTCCGAACAAGAACTTGAAATTTTTATGATGCGATGAAGGTGTAGGATGGCTCGATTTTGGGTGGTCGGTGATCATTTAGAAGTTTCCAGACATCTTGAGACATCAGAGACATCTCCTGAAATCTAGAAGGGGCTGTCTAATCTAATCACGTTTTCGAGAGAGATGGTAAGTTCAAGTTGTAGTTTTAGTGGACCAAAGATTTTAAAATTTCAAATAGGTGGATTTTTCACCATTTAATGTTTTGAACTTCATTTCAGCTCCGTATTTTTTTGATTGGATGGGAATCGGTGGATTGGTGGTCAATTTGAAGGGGAAGGGAAGCGGTGGATGGTGGATTGGTGGTCAATTCGAAGGGGAAGGGAAGCGGTGGATGGTGGATTGGTGGTCAATTTAAAGTGGAAGATCGAAATATATTTCAATGGAGGATGTTATGTGACACATTACTGTCGATTCTAAACTTGACAGGTATGGAAAGGCTCTTGCGTTTTGGTGGAACAAAAACTCGGAATATGATTTAAATGTGAAGTGATATAATTATTATATGGATTACAGCCTTGACGTCGCTAACTCTGATGGAAGCATTCACTCCAAATCTTCGTAAGACGACATTACTCCTATTTCCGGTTGTAGAGGAGCTGGAGTCGTTGGTAGTAACGTTGGAGTTCTGGGAGTTTGAATTGACGAAGGATGTATACCTATTCCAAGTGGCCGATGATAAAACTAAGGAAAATATTGTTCTAAAAGTCGAATGGTGATCAATCTGAAGAAGAAGTTCTCTAGTGATTGTGAGGCTGGTGATCAATTTGTAGGAGAAATTCTCTTGTGAGGCTGTTGATCAATTTGTGGGGGAAATTCTGTTGTGAGGCTGTTGATCAATTTAATTTGTGGGGGAAATTCTCTTGTGAGGCTGTTGATCAATTTGTGGGGGAAATTCTCTTGTGAGGCTGTTGATCAATTTGTAGGGGAAGATCTTCGGTGAAGAATTTGAAGGAGAAAAGATTGAACATAACGTTTATGGGAATCATAATTCTTATGGGGCGATGGAGATGAAGGATGACTTTACGAAGGATGAAGGATATTGTTGGTTGGAAGGTATGAAAATGTTCTTGCGTTTTAGGGGAACTAGAAAAAATGGAAATTTCATTTCATGTGATTAATTATTGTATGCATAATGCATTGCAGCCTTGAAATCGCTCACTATGAAGGAAGCATTCACTCCGAATGGTTGTGCAACAAAGGACGATTGGTGCCTCGTTTTCGACTTTACGTTCAACTTTGTTGTTTTGAAGATTCCGAGGTTGTTGAACTTTATGGGAGATTTATTTGATTTAGGGTAGGGCAAAAAATAACGTTTAAGTGTTTAAGATGATGAAGTGTTGATGTGATTGCTTATCCTGTTGGTTCTGTAGTTCACAGGCGTCAAAGCAAATGATGGAGGATGGAGAAAGGGACTGCTGGCTTACGAATTGGTTAAGGTTTGATTGGCTCCTGTGATGATGGAACGCTCCTCGAGAAGAACTGTGGATGACGGGAGGGCTGGGGGCTTCAGGTATGGAACCTGAAATCTCGAAGGAGCTGTCTAGTAAGGTGTTCGAGAATGAGATGGTAAGTTTTAGTGGACCAATAATTTAGCATTTACGAATTGGTGGTTTTTTAATTTAAGTTTTCGAATTTCAGTTCAGCTCCGCAAGTTTGAAGGGGAAGGGAAGCTGATGACTGTTTATCTATTTGAAGGGGCAGGGAAGTTGGAAAAATTTGGGGATTAATAAAAAGGGGAAGCCAAGCTGGGAAGCTTGTGATTAATTTGAAGGAAAAGCTCGGGGGCTGGTCCACCTGATGATCAATTTGAAGGGGAAGTTCGGGAGCTGACCTACTTGGTGATTAATTTGAAGGGGAAGCTCGAAGGCTGCTGTTTAATTGGAAGGGGAAGGGAAGCTTTGAAGTGGGTGGTGATCAATTTGATGGGGAAGCTCGGAAGTGGGTGGTGATCAATTTGATGGGGAAGCTCGGAAGTGGGTGGTGATCAATTTGATGGGGAAGCTTGGAAGTCGGTGGTGATCAATTTGATGGGGAAGCTCGGAAGTAGGTTTGAAATATAACCTGTGACTGAAGGGCGGTGATCAATTTGAAAGGCTAGCTGCTAATAACCAATTGGAAGGGAAAGATCGAAATGGAACTTGAAGTTTATGGGAATCAGGCGATTCTTGAGGCTATAGAGGTTAAGGATTGCTCCATTAATTTTTAAGTTCTGTATTTATATGTCATTATTAGTGGTATATTTTAAGATTATTGAGTTACGTTTATTAAGAATTATCGAATATGTAATAAATAAGTGCTTTAACAATTATTATATTCATCAATAAAATAAGTTGAAGGATAGTAGGTAAATGGTAATTTGTTATTTATTCGCTGTGGTTGAAGCTTTAAATGCGTGTCATGTTCTGTCTCGAAAATATACGTTAATTAGCTTATATGTAAATATGTATTAATAACTATATATTGTATGGCTTAAGTAATTTATTATATTTTGAATTTATTGAATCAAATCCAATTGTTAATTGTTAATGATCTCATTAATGAATGTAGTGATTATTACATAAGTTCACCTGACGTAATATGTATACATGATATGATTGATATTACCTCTTATAAACAGGTATTTCCTAACTGACAGAAAAGATATAAAGCAAACTCGCAAACAATTTTCTCCCGATCATATTTCATAATTTAACAGTAGTCAACGGAATTAAAATTTAATTTTTGCAAGACTGGAAATTAATAAGTTATTATTACACGTCATATTTATATTTATTGTGCATTATTATAATTAAATATAGGTATATAAGAGTGTCTCACTTATTCGATGACAAGTAATCTGTTGCGACAAAGAAATCTTATCAATCAAGTCATCATCATCCCCCCATTACTATGAGCTTGCTCCAACTACTACTTTTATTTTAAAACGTCGCAAAATAAAAAAGAGACATCGGATACTATTAGTTTGTACTGAATTTTTTGACATCGTTCGAATTCTTTTTTAACCATGCTGGCATTCGCAAATAAATCTATTTCACTGTTATGGTCTGTTCATAAAAGAAACTAAAAGGAGAATACGATGGCGGGGGAGCAAAGTAACCGTTGTGAATAGCGAAATAGCGGCGATAAAAACCTGCTTTAAAATATCTTGAAATAACTTTTTGCATTGTTATCCTTCATAACCAATACCATCAAAACTTCGATTCATATCTTCAAAACATATTAACAAATAATAAGCATTTCCTGTTTCCTGACAAAATTTTCTTATATTTCCAAAACAAAACTATTTTGAGTCACAAATACTTATGCTTTCATTCTATAACTGGAATTCGTTTCCAGAACAAATTTGTTTGTGCTACTGATATAAACTATAACAAACATCTAATATGTATGTTTTCTTCAAAGATACACAAAATCCTTGCCCTGTTAACTAAACAGAGCAGCAAAGTGGGTGCATTTTCTTTTCAATACGATGTACGAAACTTCAAGCTAAAACGAGCTACGGATTCAAAGACAACGTTGTGTGTAAAAATATTAGAATTTCAAGAAATCTTTTGGTGCGATACATATCTGCTAATCGTGACGGATAAATTCTTGCAAAGAAATTTGTCAATTACAGTCTCAGTTTTGCCTTCCTTTATTGCAATAATAACATATTCAACAATACTCTCATTAACTCACTGCTTTGTTGACGAGATTGTAATCGTATTTGGTCTAGTCACTCGCTATTCACAGCTCGTATGAGAAACATGTACTACTTTTCCATGCCTTATTTACGATAATACCTGTTAGTTGTAATGGACTTACTGACTAGATATTTTGCTGATTTAGAAGGAATTAGAAAGCCTTTCCTAATAGTTGCATGCTTACAACTCATTTTGATGACCATTATCCTTTTCAATTTTGTAGCTTTCATTTCCCTATGTTAAAGCTATATTATGAAAGTATTGTATTTAAAATTCATTAAATATTTGAAAAAACTCATTTACATATTCATATTAAATGTCTCATACGTAACATAATGATAAAAACTAACCTAAATAAACTTTCTTTTTACTATTATAAGTTCATAATATTTCAATTTGAAAAAAACATGACAAATAGGAAAGCAGGTGTCTACGTACTAAATTATCATGGCATTTGAAAACTGAAATGAGTTGTCACAAAGGGCAGAAGTTCATTTTGAACGACAAGAATAATTGAAAGCCATACTGCTACTGTCCGATTGCCCTTTCAGCGAAGCAGTCAAAGTCAAGCTTTCAAGAGCTTTGCAAGACAAGTCGTCTGTGCAAATTAAAACAACTGAATTATTCTCATCCTTGAATTTTGAAACAGCTAAATTTCCACATACGTAAATTAAATTACAATATTTAGAATGCCTTCAGATCTTTTTCTGTACTGCCTGAAGCTAAACCAAGCTATTACAGACCAGATATACCAATATCGTTCCCATTTATACTGGAACCAGAAAAGTGCAAGTTTTGCTCAAGAAACAAGATTCTTTCCTCACATATTTATGTGGAAGTTTGTTAACATCATACTAATCCGAATATTTGGTAGTATTTGTTGCTTGGCTCTCCACTTGGATGGTTTTTATCATCCAGAAGAGTACCAACTGTTTTCACTTTTCTGGAACCATATCTACATTTGTTTTATTCTTCTGTTGAGCACATTATATCACATGCATTCAACTAACAAGTCTGCAGACATTGTTGAAGCAGCTAATGAGTTATGGAAACTGGAAAACAAAATCACAGGTAAACTCCACATAAATATGTCCCCACAAACAAATCGTTTTCATAAAAGCTTACTGTTCATAAACGGAAAACCAGATACGGTTGGAATTGGCTTATTCCTGCTCATTGCTACAACAACGATAATTCCAATTTTTTGTCCATGGGGATTAATGTATTTGGAAGTGGATCCTCCGTACACGTTCTTTGAAATATTTTGTCTAAGTCAAACACGCAATCTGATAACCGTCGGGTTAATATATATGTTAAGAGTTTTATTTAATTTGTTTGTTGTCATAGAGGGATGTACTATATCTCGGTCTACCACACTTCTTATATGTTATGCCCTGAATATATGCAACAACTGCATTGAAACTTTATCTCGAAGGAATATTGACGAAAAGAGTATTCGAGATTGGCAATCTCTTAAAATTTTGGTATCAGCTGTAGATGATTGTCATTGTGACAAATTGCCCGAGTTCTAAATGCTTCGAATATTAGACTGAAATCCCTAATGATTATAGCAACCAACGGCTCCCTGATTTGCACGTTGATAAACTCTGCTGACGGCAGGTTAACTATCACAAAAACAATTAAATTAAATTGTTAATTAATGCTCAAACGACTAATCAATAAACTATAGTCGGAGAAATACACACAAGTTATTATTTCAATTCAGTTATTTATTAACAATGAAATATTACAACTTTAAAATGAGTGAATTTAATGATTAAAATAAACTGTGCAGCGCACAAACAATTTCACTTGTACAGAAAAAGTGAAGACTCAATGAATGATGATGAAAAACTCCTCGTCGTCTCTGCTTCTCCTTGCTGTTGCTGGTGAAGTTGGTTGCGGCGAGGTGATGTTTGAATTTGGTAGAGGAAAAGATGATCCTCTGGGGGTGACGTGCGTTTTCTCGATGACAATGATATTTCCTCGTTCCCATTGGCTGTAACTTTTAGTGTATGTTTTTTACTTGAAGTTATGTGTTGCACTTTAAGCATAGTAGCTCTTGGAAAAATTCCATTTGGAGTTTATGTGTTTTCTCCTGTGTTTGCTGGAAATACCACAATTGTTTTATCAATACTGTTTTACCTTTTGCTAAAATGTAGTTCATATAGTTCAATTGCTAAAGACAAGTGGGCTAGGGACTCTACATTAATAGTAGAAACGAATAAATTTAGAGCAAAGCTACTCCAAAAACATTTATAGTCCATCCAGATTGTAAGATTCAAATATAGCTCGGTAGGCACATTTAAGAAAGAAACACGCACATACTACATTTATTCAGTGATTTCTTATACTGTAAATTGCATTTTAGCAAAGCGAGATGTATTTTTAAATTGAATTAGTATGGATTATAAATTTCATTGTAGTTTTAGAATGGGTTTTATATTCCTGTATACCTATACAGGTATTTGACTTCTTGAATTGTAAATAAAGCGAAAAGAACATTTAAATTATTTTGTATTGAGCATCCTTTACAGTTTATTTATTAAGCATATGAAAATAAGTTTTTAATGTATTTTTATGCATATGTTTAAAACGTCATGAATGCTTGTACATACTATAACTGTTGATTCATTTAATTCTCTAAATAACCAGTGCATTTTGCATGGTTACTTGCATTTCATTCATCTGCCTGTCATTAAAATTTCATCCAATGAATCTCTTGAAATCTAATCTAAGCCCATTGAGTCTTAAAAAAACGAGACAAAAGGCCATTGAGTCTTATGGATTTGAGGATAAAGACAGAACACAGTTCTCTTTGGCGACTTCATCAATTTTTTCAAAGATTTAACTGCTTAACATTCATAGTTTTGAATGGGAAACTTTTAATAAATAATTTGACAACAAAAATATTAGTTTGTGATGAAAATTTGTGGATGTAGACACCTTGCTTTGGGAAAAGTGTTGTCTTGATTATCGTGAGCAGAATGGAAA
>JAQIXW010004820.1:0-11110 GCA_034700685.1 Willowsia buskii | reverse complement strand
GAAGGGGCGGTTGCTGTTGGGGGTGGTGGTGCTCGAGAAGCCAGGCGACCAATGTCTCAGGACTCGGGGAGACGCCCACACTCTGCTGCTGGTCGGTTACCAAGGCTTTGAGGGCAGTCTCGACGCTGTCTCGTTGGAAGCCCATTTCCATCAGTTGTTGGACCACTGGCGCTGCAGGGGGCAGAGGTGGGGGAGGTACTGGCGGGGGAGGTGTATACGAGGTAGATCCTCTATGATTCTTTTTTGGGCGACGATGATGATGGTTGTTCCTCCCCTCGCCTTCGGAGGACCCCACGTCCGAACCTTCTTGAGGACTTTTGAGGGGCTCATTGTCCAAACTTGGCAGGGAGCCTCCAATCGTGGTCGCCATGCTGCTTTGACATTTGAGGAGAACACTTCTGCTCAGAACATTGTTCCCTCCACTGCTTATCATCAATTCCTTATCTGTGGTGACACTCTGCTGCAACTGTCTCATTTGCAATAACCGCCTCGCATCATCATTCCTCTTCTCCTCCATCCCCCTCCTGTGCACGGCACTCAGGTGCTGGAGAATCGTAAGGGCCGCCTCCTCCAACTCCTTCCGGGAAAAGATGGCCTTCACAGGACTCGGCTGGGTGGCCTTGCTCAGCACCTTCTCGAACAAAAAGAGGGTCTTCGCAGTGGCCGACTCTGACTCGGAGGAGCTGTTGTTCGTCGTCGTCCTCCTCTTGTTCTCCTCTTTGTTGTTGTTGTGGGAGGAGGAGGAGGAGGGGACATTCTTCTCTCCACTGTTGTTCTCCTCCTCTGTCGTGGTGGTGGTGTCCTCTCTGGAGGAGGAGGGAACACCTCCTCCAGCACAACAGTTTACTCCGCCGTAGCTCTCCTCGATCCACACTTGTCTGAGCACCTTCCTCAGCAGTTCCTGATGCCCCTGGAGAACCGAGATCCCCTTTAGAATTTGGAGTAGTTCCTGCTGCCTCACCAGAAGGCCCCCCACCACCGAGTTATCCGAGTAGACCGAAGTCGACTCTGAAGTCGTCGTCTGATTTTGATTCTGTTGGTGGACCCACTGCCAGTCCTTCACTCTCAAGGTGCCCATCCCGAGGGACACCAGCTTCACCCACAAGCTTGTCGTCTCGTCCGATTCGGGGAGCACCCTCGGATTGAACATTTTGTCAGGTATGGACTCCAGTCCTGAAAAAGGCACTCTTTTCACCACTCCGTATTCATCCTGCACGTAGATCCTCCCTCCATGACTTATCCGACAGAGAACTCCATCATTATTCGTTCCAGCACCTCCCTCCTCCCCAGTCGTTCCCCCTCTGATATTGTCCGGTTGGAAATGGATTTGAGTTTGGGTGTCCGGTTTAATCTGGACAGTGCCTCCAAGGCGACATCTCGAGTCGAACCCTCCAATCAGGGCCAGCACCGCGCAAAACATGCCATCATTCCTCAACTTCTCCTCATCATCCTCCACTTCAATGGTCTCCTCCTCCCCTTCCCCCTCATCAGCATTCATCATCTTGATTGATTTGGATTGGTTCGAATTGGGCGGCGTAAAAAAGTTCCCAGTCATGATCGTCGTCATCACTGTAGTGTGGACCACATTTCTGATGAGAAACGCCCACTCCCTCTTCTCGAGCAGTTGCCTGAGCAGGCCCACAATCTCCTCCACAATCGTCCCCGAGTGGGTGGCCGTCATGGGAACAGTCAACTTGACAAAACTCTCTTGCCTCTGGATATACTCCTCGTTCTCGACGGAAGGGTCCTTGACAAGCATCAGGATCTTGGAGCCCATAATGGCAAACAGCTTTTTCAGCAGCTGCTGCCTCCTACTCAGATCGAGGCTCTTTGGCCCACTTCCTGCGAGGCCCGCTTTGAGGAGCCGCACGATAAGCACCTGCTTCCCCAAGTCAGTGTGATATTCGTTCGCCCTCTCGATCATGTCCAGGCACATGTTCATCCACGGCGGGGAAGTCAGCGCCTGGCAGAACTTCGTCGACGCAGAGATGCCCCTGCAGAAGCCGAGGTGACCCCACTCGTCGTACTGCTGGCAAGCGAGGAACTGCTTCTCCGTGCTCCTGTCCTCCTCCCTCAGGGTGCAGCCCACGCGTACGATCTCCTTCAAGAGCGCACAAAAGCTCCTCACCGCCGCCTCCTCCATCGTGTCACTGTGGAGGCCCACACTCACCGCCAGGATCCTCATCAGGTGGAGACAAGCACCTCGGATCAGTCCTGTGGGATGATGCTTCGTCCCGTGGAGCCCCACCGCCGCCTCGTAGATCCCATCCTCCTCCACAAAGCTGTCAGAGTCGCTCTCGCTCTCTTGGGCGATCGGGGGGTCGGCCAGTTTCAAGTCGAACTTCCCCTCCTTCCCCATCCGGTAGCTGTTTGTGGTCCCATTGCTCCACGTCACTCGCACCCAGCCGTCCTCCCCCAACTCGGTGACAACGCGGCCCTCCCCCGGGGGCACTCCATCTTGGTCACCCCACTTCCAGTCGACCCCCCTCACGACTGGAGTGCCGACCTTCATCAGTTGCGCCATTTCCGAGCCGGTGAGCGGGGGTGGGGGCGGTTTGCTCTTGTAGACCATCTCCTCAAACGCGACGTTCAAGCTGGCCACTCTCGATAAGCACTTTTCCCCACTCGAGGAACCACTATTATTTCCTGCAGGACCTCCGCTGTTGTTACTAAAGTACATGGTCGTGTCAGGGCCTACGCAGGCGAGCAAGGTCTGCACCACAGATAACAGTCCCATGCTTATCAAGTGACTCACTTCACTGCCGTACATGTTCTCGCTGAGGATGGTGATCAGGGCCAAGATGAACCTCGCCTGACTCAAGGTGCCCAAGCCGACCCTGTCCCTGTGGTTCATGTTCTCCTTGAATCGGGTCCCTCTCTTGAGGCTCCGCGAGCTCGCCTCTGGACAGTAGCTGCCGTGCATTCTACTCTCGTTGGTTATCCTCCGCAGGTCCCCCAAGGCCCACTTGAGGAGCTCGCTGTGCGCGAGGAAGATCTTGGTCCGGAGATAAGGCTGACTTTGCTCAATGTCTTGGTCAATCTTCCGGAGGAAGGCGGACGAAGGGGACTGGTTTTGGAGGGCAGAGTTCACCACCCCCTGCCACCCCACCATCAACAGGTACTTGGAGCTGGGGATGAGGTGGGGCGTTTGGAGGAGCTGCGTTATCAGCGAGATTCCCTCCAAACGGCGACGAGCTCTGGCGTTTTGCTCTTTCAGCGCTTTCCTTATCGACGCCACGCTACTGGATGATGGAGTGAGGTGGATGTTGGAGGTGGCGTCAGAGTTGAATCCTCCCATCACAAAGTGGAGGATGGCGTTGCAACGCTGCTTCAGTTCGGCCATGTCCGGGATTTGAAGGCAGTGGAGGCGGGAGGATGATGATGGATTGGCGCCATTAAAATAACGAGGAAGCACCTCTCCATTGACTCCATCTCCTCTGAGGTGGATCATCCCCTCAGGTTCTTTTTTCTTTTGTTCAGTCTTTTGGGTTTCTTGACTAGACACTGTTGTGAGGTTATCTGAGGTGGAGGTGGTTCCGCTGATCGTAAAGCATGAAGGGCAGTTGAGTTGTTTCTGTTGAGTTTGGAGTAGTGAGGTGGAGGTGGTGGTGGAGGTGGAACATGCACTTTGTTGCAAGTTTTGCTCCCTCTGAATCTCCAAAGTTTGAATGTTCGTGTTCACAATATCTTCAGGTCTGGAGTGCCTCTGTGACGCCACCTTGGCGAGCCGAATGTCCTTCAGAATCTTCCTTATCGCCCCCTTCCACCTGGAGTTCCACCTGAGAAAGATTTGCTTCCGGTAGGCCCTCATTTCCGGGGCGTCCATGAACCTCACTTCGCTGAGGAGAAAGCGACAGCGTTCGATCACCTTCGCGCAGACCTCGCGATAGCAGCTGTTCGGCGTCTGCTGCTTCTCCTTGACTAGACGCCACTTGGTCTGGTTGACGTGGGCGAGGAGCTCCTTGAGAGCGCGGGGTAACTTCATCGGGCCATGGCCCTCCATCTCTTTTTCGATGAGGGAGTAGACGACAGTGCCGAGATTCAGGTGCTTGAGCAGCACTGCAGTGAGGAGACGCCCGACTTGCTCGACTGGGTGGTAGAAGGTGAACTCCTGCGGGGGACTGAGCAAATGCGACTCTTTCGCGTGGCGCTCGAGCATTCCTAAAAATGTTCGCAGGCTCGCCTCCATCGTGTCGTGGGAGAGGAAGGCGTTTATGAAGCGGACCGCTTTTCCCTCCAAACCTCCATCACTGGAAATGCGGTCGAGCACACTCAGAGCGTCCTTTTTTCCTAAATCCTCCACACTGGAAGAGTCCCCCGGGGGTAATCCACTACTTGGAGGAGTTCTTAGAGACCGCTTCTCTGACAAACTATTATGAAGTTCACTTTCCTCCACTTCCCCCACAGGTGCTACTCCTCCCCCCGCCATCATCACCATAAGGCTTGGAGGTGCTGAGGAAACGGACGTTGTTGTCTGTTGTTGCTTAAGAGTGGTCGACCCCTGGAGTAAATTCTGGACCCCCTCCAAAAACATGTTCATCCCCTCCTTCCCCTCGAGGCCGCCCTGCATAAAGGAGTTGTGGAGTAGTTCCTTCGCCTCCCCCTCCACATACGAGAGCCCCATCCCGTTCACCAAGCTGTACGAGTACATTCCCAGCAGCAAACTCAGACTTCTCTGCGCATCGATCAGAGGACTGCTCACGGACACCGGGTCAGGGTACCTTTGATTGCCCCCCACTCCCCCACACCCCCCCATGTAGTTGTTGTTGTCGTAGTAGCCCACCACATATCTCTCCAGCCACTGCTTCGCCTCCTCACTGTGCAGGGCCCTGCCATACTCCATGGAGATATCCCTCCCCACAAACTCCGTGAGGAGTTCGGTGCTGTACCACAAGTCAGACTCGTTGTTGGTCAGCGTCAAGAATTCCTTGAGGTCGTAGACCTTCCCGTTGAGGATGATCCACTGCCCCCCACTCCTCACGTGGTTCTCCACGTCCGCCTTGGTCAACTGGGGGAGTTCGTCGAGCTCCCCCTTCTGGTACTGGAGGTTCCAGTTGCTCTGGGGGGCAATGATCCCCGGCCAGGAGAGCGCCTCCGAGTCTTCGACGTCACAGGTGGGCGCGAGTCGGTTGAAATTGTTGAGGCTTTCCAATATGGAGACGAGGGGCCTGATGAAGTTGGACCTGCGCAGGAACCCTAATCCCAGGCACAATGGTTTCAAGTAGTGTGACGATGAGGAGGATGGATGATGCTTTGTTCCAGTTCCTTGTCCCCCTGTGGGGGGTAATCTCTCCTTGGGGGTTTCTAATGGCTTGCTGTACTGACAAATGGAGGAGAAGCCGTCCACCCCGATGCTGAGGAGGAGGAGGGAGAGGAGCAGCTCGGGGAACAGGATCCCGCAAATGTCTTCGTCGATTATGGCCGCCGCTCTTGTGAACACATGCTGTGGACTAGGATGGGGGTTGGAGGAGTTGTTTGTGGAGGTGGTGTTCGGGTTGACCACCTCCGCAGCGAATGAGATCGTTTCGGTGACGTGCTCCACCAAGTGACTAATGTAGCGTCCGAGGAGGGACTCTGTGCCGAGCATCTCCTTTTCCCAGGAGTGGTCCCCGTGGATGAGTTGCGACTGCGCGTAGAAGATTCGAGAGAGGAGGAGACGCTGGAACCTTAGCAGGAGCATCAGACTTGGAGAAGAGCTATCTGAACCACCTCCGATTGAAGAGGTGGAGCCACCACGAATTGGTTTTGTTGCTCCGCCCCCTCTGAATCCATGATGATGACTGGCTGTGCAGTTGGCGGAATTGCATTTCTTTGAGGAGGAGGTGGAGGAGTCGAGTTGTGTGGCGTTGGGGTTTGGAGTGGATGTTCGAGTTGGACCACCACCTCCCCCTCCTGCTCCTGACTCCTGCATTGTTTGAAGAGGTGGAGTTGATAAGGTGGAGAGTTTGGAGATGCTCGAGACACACGCACTTTTGATAAGCTGCTTCACCAGATTGAGCAACGGTATTCCCTGATCTCCTCCACCTCCCCCGAGAGAAGTGTCTCCTCCCCCCACACTATTGATATTGTTAGAATGATGAGAAGGGGGAAGAGCACTCGCAGGCACTTGCACATTCACTCCAGCACCGCACACACCTCCACCGCACTTTGCTTGCACTTCCAAAATCGCCTGCTCACTCAAGAGGTTATCGTGACGGAGGAGGAGACTCGTGTTATCACAAATTGTTGTTGAGGTTGAAGTAATTGATCCACCTCCTCCGAAGCAGTCCTTCTTCACTCCAGTCGCCTCCATTTCCACTTTGATTGCCGCATTCAGCGCGATCTCCAGCCCGCCATCTGTCGTCAAACTGGAGACGAGGAGATCCGTCATAAACTTTTTCCCCGAGTGGGAGGAGGATGAGGAGGAACTCTGTTGATTCTGATTATTATGATAACCATAAGGCATTGTGTTCGTGTGGTTATCATTGAAAGAGGTGCTGCTCAGAGGCAACAAGGTGCTCAGCTGCTTGGCCCTCTCCTCCGCCGTGGGAATGAGGAGACTCCAGCCCACCTGCAGGGTACTCTGCGCCGCCCTCTGCACACTCCCAATGACCTTCGTCCCACTCGCCAGCGCCACCACTTTCGACTTCAAACTCTCGAGTAGCTTATCCCCCGGCGATAAGCCGAGCCCCTCCAGTTGAAACGAGTGGCTGAGAACTGAGTAGAGCTGGAGTTTGAGCAAGTTCAGCGCCGCCACTCCAATGCACTCTTTCTGCTGACATGGAGGTCTCGTCTGTACTCCACTTGCTCCAGGACCTCCTCCCCCTCCAGGATCATACTCTGATAACCCATCCCACACGTTTTGGAGTAAAGTGTTCAGCAACTCCAACGTCTTCCTGCTCACGTCCACGACAAAGGGTAACCTCGGCTCCACATTCCAGCAGTTGTTCGTACTCCACACGAAACTCTGACTTGGCCCACAAGCGATTCCAATGATTGGACACCCCTTCAGACTCGGGATTAGTGTCGGTTTGGTGACGTAACTCCCTTGGAGGTCCCCCAACTGCCCCTGCTCGTTCCTCCCCCAGCCGTAGACATACCCCTCGACAGTCAACGCCAAAGTGTGCATGCTCCCCACACTCACCGCCTTCACCACCTTACCCTGAAGGGCTTCTACTTGCTTGGGGAACCTGACATGCTCCTCAGTCCCATGACCCAACCGGAAGTGATCCCCCTTCCCCCAAGTGTACACTCCCCCGGTCCTCGTCAACGCGACAGAAAACTGCGCTCCACAGTACACCTTCTCGATCGGTATCCCATCCAGCTTATCAATCAATCTAGGCACCTTACAAGAGTCACTGCCCCCTCTCCCCAGCTTCCCGTAGTCGCCATCCCCCCAGGAAAAAAGATAACCTTCTTGGGTAACCGCCAATGTCTGGGCGTCTCCACTCCCGCAAGCGACATCCACAATGGAGTGCCACCTTAGCGACGTGATATACAGCGGCACATTCTGATCCTCACTGTTGCCATGTCCTAATCTCCCGTAAGTGCCCCTCCCCCAAGTGTAGAGTTCCCCCGCATCAGTGATCGCTGCACTGTAGCTCCCCCCGCACGCCACAGTGACGATCCGCTTCCCCACCAGACTTTGGATAAGTGTGGGCTCATCTCTCGAGGTGAAATCTCCATGTCCCAACCTCCCCCCGTCGCCACACCCCCAGGAGTAGACACGCCCCTCTTTGCTCAACGCCAGGTAATGCTTGGCGTCCGGGTAGGTGGCGATTTTGATAATTTCTGAGCCCCCCAATCCGTCCACCACTGGCTGGGGGCATTGCGCTTCACTGTTGTAGTACATGGTGTACAGCTTCCCCGCCTGGGTGAGGATGAGGAGGAGACGCTCCGCACAGCAGATTTGTTTGACGCCAAGTTCCCCCAAAATATCACAATGTTGTGGTCCCACCCCGCCCGCGTAGAGACTGCCCCAGCCGAGGGTGCCCATGGTGAGCACCTCTTGCCAGTGGCCCCCGTTGAAGGGGATTTTGCAGAAGGAGGCGGGCGGGTTGTGCGGTTGGGCGAGGCGGTCGAGGTGACACATGAGGAAGACGGCGCCTCGCTTGATGTCGATGAGGGAGTGGTCGGAGGTGGGCAGGGGCGTGTAGAAAAGGAAGCTTTCGGTGGGGCTCATCTTCTCCGGGTCGGAGTTCCAGTTTTCAAGACCTGAGGTGGAGCTGTGAAAGTGGTGGTAATGATGATGATCGTCAGATCCTCCTCCCCCAGAGGTAGATGGGCGGTGGTGAGGGACGGAGGAGGATGATTGCTGATGGTGAGAGGTGGATTTCTTGAGGACGGGAAGACTCTCCATTCGTTTGAGGAAGGGGACAAGGGGAGCGACAATGTCGCTGGGGGACTCTAGTCGGTTGTCAACCACGAGTCTGCACTTTCTCCGGCTTTCGTAGAGGTCGAGGAGGAGGAGGACGCAGTCGAGGAAGCGGGGGAGGGTGCCTCGCTGGGCGGCAAGTTCCAGGAGGAGACACAAGGCGAGATACTGGTCCTGCAGCGGAACGGAGACGGTGAAAGGGTCGCGGTCGGGTCCCACGTTTCTACGAATAAAAATAAATAATTATTATGATAAGCTAAAGATAACACATTTATTGATAAGCAGTTATGAATGTAAAGTTTTTCCTTACCCAAGGACGACTGTGCGAAGGAATGCCTCAGACTTATCAACAATCTCAAGCCACATCGGATTAATCTTGGAGTCCTCAAAGAGAAGACCCTCTGGAAGGTTTCGAAGGGCATCAAGCGCCTCAGTGAGCAGCTCAGTGCAGAGATCCGTGTCTTGACCGGTGCGCCACGCGCGTCGCAAAAATGTACACGCGAATCCAAACACGGCTCGGTAGCCGACACGGGCCAATCCAAAGGTAGGATCATCCACTGACCTGTTTTCCAAAAAAAATATCAATATCAAAAATATCCTCTTTTTAAAATTTTGATAAGTGCTTATCAATTAAGGTCCTCACCTAGGTTTACAGTCTTTCATAAATATACTCGAATTCGTCCTCGTCTTCATCATCTTCGCCTGAGGATTTGGCGTCTGGTGCGCCAACGCCGCGTAGAACCTGTATCCAATGACTAGTCGCATCCACAACTCTTTCGAGTAGAGAGAATTGCTCGCGTGGTCCACCTCCGCCATCTTCTGCTCATTAACCAGCGCCTCCAAGCACTCCCTCAAGTCCCCCGGAGTCGGCTTCCTCCCCCACGTCCAACTCTGATGAATCATTGAGGAGAAGATGAGCGTGTTCGAAGACGCATATGTTCTCGCCTCCTCTTCCTTATCGAGACTCTGGCAGGGCCCACAGTTGCAACCTGATTGGGGGCCGCAGATCCCATCACAACAGGTGCAGGTCAACGCCCTCATCCCGCAATAGTAGTGGCCGTTCTCTCCTAAAATAAATAATTAAAACGCCAATAAAAAATTAGCTGACGCCACATTTTAAAATTTAACCCTTTCTTAAATTGTTAATTAGTGAAGGTGCTTACCCTTTCTTGCAGTGATCCCTGCAGCGTTAAGGATCCCATCACTGAACGACCCTGTGATCTCCCCATCCTTGACCATCTCATTCCACAGCTGGTAGACGCCATCAGGATCTAACGCCTTCTGCAAATCAGTCTTTGCCCATTTGGAATCCAACCTGAGTTGAATTCGAAGCACGATGTTGGTCATTGACGAAGGTGTCGCCATATTTTATATATTTTTCTCTCGATAAGAAGAATCCTTTTACAGGACCTTCTTATCTTTCTCAAGATAACCACCACCACAAAAAATAGGGAATTTATTTAACTCCTCAAAACTTTCTCCACTTTTTTTAGACACTTAATTATTATTAAACTTCTAATTAAAATCTATCTGACTTCTCATCTTAAAGACCAGTAATTATTCTAATTGTTAGCCGCATCGCTAACTATTGTGAACACAATTAGCAATTAAAAATCTCTATTAAAAAATAAGAACAAACTGACTCGACTTTTTTGACTACTGCAATTAAAATAATTTGTAAGAAGAGCAATTAAAAATGAGTATCTTAATTAAAAGCTTAGTTTCTCTTTTTCCTATCTCCAGTTTAATTGTTGATCAGTAAAAAGTGGGTTATCGATTGCAATAAAGGCGAAGCCAGTCTTCACTCCAATTAAAGTTAATGATAGGTTGTTATCTTCTTTCTCTCTCTTTCAGCACAGCAGTGTATTGTGGGATAATACCCATCTGTGGAGAAAAAAAATTGGATGTTCAATTTTCCGCGCAGGTGGAGGACCAACCCTGGTCCATTCTCGGAGCTTTCTATGGTTCCAGCAGAGTGCATACTTCTGGAGAAAACAGGTAAAACAAGCGGAGAGGCTGGAGTGGCATGGGGCTGTGCACAGCTAGATGGGTGGTGATGCTCTCGGACTGGTTGGTAGTCATACGTTTTTGGGGGTGGGCTGCTCACAAAAGTGGGGAGGTTAAGTGGGAATGGCGGCATCACTTGAAAATATGATGGATAGTGGATCCGAGAGAGATGACAGGTGTAGGTAGGTGCAGGTGGTGGAAGTTTAATTGTTAATTAAGATTTTTTTAGGAAGGTGAGGAGAAGCATGATTAAAATATTTAATTAATTGTGGGGGATAATTAATTAGTGAGGTTTTATAGTTGGGGGAGGAGAAAAGTGGAGGTTTTGTGGTGCTCCTGTAAAAAAGGGGAGAGCAGCTGACAGCTGGTGGGCTGAAGTGTCAAGAGAGAAAAAATTTAATTGTGGTTTAGAGTTAATTGTTATTGCTAATTGGAGGGGAAGAAGAGGAGAGATATAGACTGAGGAGTTTTACTGGTGGTGCTAAAGGGTTGAAGGTGCTTTTTAATTGGGGATTAATTTGTAGTTGAGTTCACCTGCCGGCCGGCTTTTTTTGGATATTTTGTTTTTGCTTTGATCTCGGTTAAAGTGACGGCTACTGCTTATCGTTGAGGTTATCAGTTAAATGATAAGTGAGATTTCTGGTCAAGATGTTGGGCAGACAAATTAAGTTAGTTGGGGCTGCACCAAGGTGAGATTAAATTAATTAAAGTTGATAATTAAAATTATGGGAATTGTAATCAGTAAATTGG
>JAQIXW010004819.1:0-11111 GCA_034700685.1 Willowsia buskii | reverse complement strand
CTCGGCCTGTCCCATATGTCCCCAGTACTCTGCAACCAGAAAAGGTTTTACACATTATTTATTGTGATAAGAGTTGTGTGCAAATATTTCCAAGGTTACATTTAAAAGCACATAAGTTCTGCCTGAGACCCAGATAATTCAAAATGTTTTAGCTTAGGCAACAGTTGGATTCCACAGACAGCAGCACAATATCAAGCGAATTTTGAAGACAGTAAACCTGCAAAATATTATTAAGAAAACATTATATTTGCATTTTTAATGAATATTATTTAGCAATATTTCAAAATTTAGTTATAAAATAACATTTTAGGGGCAAAAGATTTATTTTGGCCTAAAATCAGATACCATAGTCATTCAAGTCATTCATTTATATTGCTGCATTATGGGCAATCTATTAATAATTCAAGGATCAAATTCGACATCTTGATTATAGAAAGTTTCAATTACATCCTGGTTTTGGAGAAGGATGGACTTGTTCACGAATTTCATCCATCATTAAACAGTTGTTATGGGCTGGAAATAGTAGGCTATAAATTGATTGATATGTTATGATTGCTAGCGGGGCTTTGTATCCATTATTATCATGTCATGCGTGTCAATCAAGCACTTTAATACTGCTAATTGCTGTCCGCATCTATGTGACTGACTGACTCATTCTTTTGTATCTGATTACCCAAGTAAATCATCGTGATTCCTAATGCATAGCTTCTATTGAAAATAAAATAATAATTTACTGAATGAAGTTTGCTTTAAAACATTTAAACCGACCCAAAAATCTAGATCTACTGACAGATGATTTAACTAAATTGAGAGACGAGATAATTTGTTCATATATCGACTGGAAACATTCAAATTTTTAACATAACATTTTATCTGGTATTTCCCTATGTTGCTATTGAGTACAGTTCCAATTTTTCTAAGGCTAAGGTCTCAACAGTGAGACATGGAAGAATTGCTGGGGACGAGCAGAACGGATGTAAATTAAACGAAATCTTTCTAATATCCCAGCCTTCAGGGTTATGAGCTTGGAAATTTTTTAAAGATTTGAATATTTCGTTACTGCCGTAAAAAATATTTTTTTATTTTGAGTTCCTAAAAGAAAATAATGAAAATAGAGTTATTTTTTTCAAGATTTTTTAAATTTTTTAAACTAAAATTACCTGGATTGATGGAAAACAGCTTAAAAATTCCTTCCAACGGAGGTTCAAATGTAGTTCATGATCCACAGAGATTTCCAAAAACTTGAGGTTTTTGTTCTGTGGAAACTGAGGTTCCACCTAGTCCCAATCGGTTATTTCCCTTAAGGTGTATTCTTCGTCAATGCGTACGTTATGGAATACGAGTGGTTTCATTTTGGGACACGCTTGGAACAAAGCATGACGAATGAAATCGGTGGTTTCAAATGTGATGTCTTCCATTCTTAATGATTCGATGAGGTTTCCACAAAGATTCCAGAATTCTGAATATTCCATGGAGTATCCTTTGATTTCATAGGTATTTGTTAACGGAAATTTGGAATATGTGCTTGGATTACTTTTGACAAGGTGAATGAATTCACAAATTTTCCTATCATTCTGCACGCGATTGTTCTGTTGATTTTGCTCCTCTTTGTTGTTAATCCTGATAATGGAATGTGATCGCGTGAATTTGCTACTATTTTGTTGACATGCTTTGCACACAAGACGGATGGATATGAGATCCATAAAATTTAAATCCTTAAATACCAGTTCTAGTACCTAGAAAATAAAATACAATGAATTCTGTAAGGAATAACTTATAATTACTTATAGGCATACATTTCAAAATGCATACAGCTCTACATAATTTATTTTTATATTTTATTTTTATATTTTATTTCTCAAATTACGTCTTGATTTTGAAGAGGATGAACTTGCCCACGAACAGGATCCATAACTAAAAAGCTGGTCACTTTATAAATGGTAGTAATAGCTAGAATTAAGAACTTATATTGTCAGCACTAGTCAGGAAACTAAAAAATGCACCAGCTTATTCCTATTCATTAGTGTTAAATATAACTATTCACTCGTCTTATATTTTAGTGATGAAATAAATACACAAAAAAGATTTCCCAAACTCCAAACACTTTATTTTCAATCGTCACAGTTCTTGTTTTGCCTCACTTTGAAGCAATAATTGCACATGCATTTTGCTTTCCAGTGTAAAAATAAAACTACAGAATTATTAAAAAAGTACTTGGCGTAATGATATCCTCCCAACAAAAACATCCAGTGATTCTTGTTATGTATGCAGCATAACATCTAAAATAACTAAGACCCGAAACAGGATAATTATTATAATTATTATCTAAGTATTTATTTGACAATAAAATATGGAATTAGTTACAACTCAATCGAGTACGGCACACGACTTGCGACTCAAGGACAAGACTGAACTGAGAACTCTCATAAGAAGTGACGTTCCGTTCAGAAGGAACGAGAACAAACTAGAAAAGAGAAAGGAACGGAAAGTGCGTGATACCGCACTTTACAAAATAAACTCTATGGCAGTATATCTCCATATTCTGCAATTCTACTAATCAAAAGTAGAAGATTTGCAAAACATCTGAAAGTAAAAAAATAATAGAATTACATGCGCGCGCATTTTATGCAACAAAATTTGAATGTGAGACTTAAGCTTATCCTCCTGTGATGATTAAAAAGTTTTTTTGCAGCGTTAAAATTCATATGAAGGCCAATGGGAAAAAGGAGTGTAGCGTGAAGAAAACAAGAACATATAATTTTATTAATTTCAGTCTCTTTTCTCATCTTGTAAAGTAAAGTATAGCTGGGGAGTGTGATGGTTGGTTTGTTGGCGTAGGGAAATAGAACAATAATAATAATAGCATACCTATTCATAAATATTGGGAATAGAATTGAAGGTGTAGAAGCGATGCACAAAGAATCATTTCATATAACTTTGTGGGCGAGACGAAAGCAGTAGGCATGAAATTTATTGTTATGCTGTGTATGATCGGCCTATTCATGACTCTAATATTCATGATCTAATGCTTTTCTGCATCATTGCATCCACGTGTAAACTGACTCAATGTTTTAATCATTTCTCCCTTGAAAAACCACCGTTGCATTTATTATCCATTATCGCTTACAAATACCGTAAATGCTGAGATAAGCGCCGGGGTGACTATTGTACTCCATCGACTTTTTAGTCAGTAGTCGCCGGGGCGTCTATTAAAGGGGGCGCGTAATAGAGGGGGCGACTAAAGTACTCCGTCGACTTTTTTATGTTACTCCATCTAAATATGAGTCAATATCTAATGCAATCTGTCAATATATTTAAAGTGAAAAACAGTAAAACATTCCAGCAGCAGCTTCATAAGTCAACAACGAAACACCATCGGTCACCATCATCATCACTCAAAATTTTGAATGGATGTATAATAAAACTGTCTTACTTGAAAATATGATACTTTTTTAAAGTTAACTGAATTGATGAAATTCTGAAATTTAAAATTTGTTGGACTCGAGAACGTACCATAAAACGACAATTAAAGTAAAATAAAAGTATAAACAATTAAAGAAGCAAAAGTATTTGTTTTAGTTGTATTTTGACTCAAAATTGAATACATACGAACTCTTTTGAATAATTTTTTGAGTTTAAATTCACAAAACATGTGTTTTCTGTTGTATCCCGGAAGTAGATGATAATCATTGAACTGCTTGTAGCACCCATCACGGATCAGAAGGAGCCGAGGATACTTTACAATCGTCCAATTCTATGCAATGAAGCAAACATTAGTATAAAAAAGAAAGTCAACGTATGTAAAATTTGTAACTCTAATCAAACACAATCATTTCCCCATAGACACAGCACAAAATTTTCCTCTTATGACAATACTATAAGTTGGAGAATTATTCAAAACACCACACTTTGCTAGTCCTATTGGTATAGGATATATTTAAAGACCGGGAGGATTTTCATATCCTGAAAGTTGGTTGTATGGGACCACATCCTGTTTAAACTTTAATGCTTCCTGTTCCACAACAATAGCGAAAATTGGTCATCATACCTTCAAGTATATTACTTTCAATTACTTTCAAGTATATTCAAGTTAAAAGTCTAAAGTACCAACTGGGTGCGGTGCTAATGTCCATTTTTGAATCTTGAATCTGAAGATGAAGACATGTCATTGATACTCAATCACCAAAATAGTTTTAAAGAATAATAAAGATTTTTCATGTAGAAAGATTTTTAGCCCTGATGAGGATTTGTGATCAAATCGAAACGTCGGGACGCTTTTAAATAAAACCGTTAAAATCTACACTAGTTGAATTTCTATCTTCATAACATAAAAATGTCCCTTTTGTTCTGGCAAATTTTCGAGGCGTTGTGTTTTTACATCCCCAAATGTATCAACAGGACCTGTTACAAGTATGATCAGTTTAAAAAGGGAGAATTTTGTAAATAAGAATGACATAAAATCCAAAAAATTCGATCACACAGGCGAAAAACTTACCAAAAAATCTGCCACATAAGTGAGTGTAAATTTCCCAGTAATATTTGCTACAATTTGTAAAGTCTCACTGTCCGATGTGGAAATTTCTCCGGAAATGTATGGGAAAATGAGCATGAGTAACAACAGTATATTCATTCTGAAATGTCAATTTGGAAACCTTAGTGAAGTAAGAAATTTAAAAAAAATTGTGTCGGCTATACATCGAAGATTACCTGCATAAGTAGCTGTGCTACTTTAGCAGTAGGAAAATCTTTATTACATTTTGTATGACAAATTTTCATATCATTATAATCTCAAAAAGGATTCTTTAAAAGATACTGTTAAGGTGACTTCCAACAAATATTCAATTCCTAGTGTACCATCAATCAAGTAGTGACATTCTTCTTATTCATCTATTTACAATGGACACTGACTATAGTAAGGACTAAATATATGAATATGCAGTAAAAAGTGATATAATAATGATTGCGTAATTTGTGTTAAATGGATACAACATACAAGTTAGCTTCAATTTCATAAAAATTTCAATGCCTTTCCTGTAACTTATTATATGCTGATGTGGTGGGGTTAATTTCTTTCGCGGAGCATTTGCTTTGGATTGTACACTAGACCAATGGACGTTGTGCCAAACCAAAACTAATCAAAGAGCCTCAAATTTTTCTGTTTGCATAAGTTGAACTTTTAATAAACTTCCTTTTTTCTTTACCTATCTAGTTAGAGCAACGAAATGTAACAGAGGCAATAGTTGTGGTTGTGAGTATTGTGGTTATGTGTGCATAAAGTCACTTGATTCAATGTGCAAAAGTAATGATCTTTTAATGGAATCTTAAATATTTTAAGACCAACATTTTCAAAGTAAACTTTTCTTAATTTATTACAGGAAGACAAGGAACAAAGACCTTACATAAGTCACATGAAAGCATCAAATTAACGAAAGGGAATTTGTTACTTAATTTATTATAACTTATCAATGATAGGTCGTAAGAATAATTTAGAAAACATTATAACATTTGTATTCCCTGATGAGATGCCATTTTCATGTCTTTAAGAAACGTCCATTTTTGTTATCTGACATATATTTGTAATAACAAATATTTTATTATCTTTAACATTACAAAGTCCTAAAAGGTACTTGGAAACGTAGTGCCATCCAGAGAGACGTGCTCGCTCGCCGCTCACGGATAATCTACCCTATTGTTTTCTACACTGATTAAAGAACAAAAGAAAGCCTACGACCCAAAATCTGAAGTCAAAAAGGTTCATACTTTGTTTGGACAAAATGCTCAATCGCCGACGGTCAATGAAGCAGTGTTGCCATATAGCAATATTACAAAATGCATATAAGATCTGCAACAGTCCGAGCTTGTTTTTTAAATGTTATAACAGCACAAAACGCTTTGCACTTATATAAAAACATCTTATTCACAAGTTTAAGAAATCCACGAGCATGTTCATAACCAACACAATATTGCTATTTCTTGACTGAGAAATTCAATTAGAAACAATCAGTGAGTATCAGTTAAACTATATGTCCATCATATTAAATGCATAATGAATGCCTGGAAAATATTCCAAGATGTTAACAACGGTTTTGCATTTTCGAGGGGTAATATGAGATTATGCAAAATTCATACGATGCAAGACTTGTATTGTATTTGATGACAAATTTGAATTGCATAAATTCATTTGTAAATCTATTTTTTACAAGATGGGTAAGCATCTTTGACATCGCAGTATGTGGATATCTCTATAACATGAAAACGCATACAAATTGTTATTTGTAGCTATCGTCTCATTTGCTCTGTCATCACCATTACTTCTGCATCCGCCATTTTGATAATTTTTAGAGGATTTCTTTGATATTTTTATTAGTTTGTCAATACTCCCATTAATAATTTTGGTTAATCACAAAATTTTATTATTAAAACTCGAAATGGCTAACAATCATGACGCATATAAAGACCATCAGCCATTAAGATTTTTAATTGGCAAAAAGAACATGCTTTTGCTTGTCCACGAGAGTTATCTGTATAAAAGCGTGAATGGAAATTTTCCAAAGACTACATGGAAGTGTATCAGTGGTTGTAAGGCTCGAGTTTCTACAAATAATGGAATATTTCAAAACGCGTCACAAACTACATTACACGTTCATCCACCTCCAGTGGATGATATAATAGTCATCGAAACTAATATGAAAATCAAACATCGTGTACAAACGGAGTTCAACCTTTCTCCCCGTGAAATTTACATGTAAGTAGTGAAAGATTCACATCAAATCAACTATCATCATTCCATCATCAATCATTTCCAAAAACACAATTTGATCATTATTTCCACTAGAATTATAGCGCATTCTTATAAATTAAAATATGTAGGGATGAACGGATGAGGCTAAAGCTTCGGGGAGAACTTGGTGCATTCATGAAGCTGGAATCGTATGCCTCATGCAGAAACTCCCTTCACCGGTATAGAATGGCACAATTCCCTAAAGCTCCAAAACGGAGGTGCGACATTCTTGTTCCACACGACTGGACGTTAACCATAGACAAAAGCGAACCATTTCTTGTAGCTGATGATGGTGTCAGCGATAAAATCATGGTTAGTTTACCACTAAAAATATTATATAACTAAGAATCGTAATCTGGATGTATAATCCTGCACTTATATAATTTCTGTTTACAGATTTTTGGGACAGAGAGCAACATCCGGATATTATGCACATCAGATTATGTAGTGTCTGATGGAACGTTTTCAGTTCACCCGAAGATTTTTGCACAGTTGTATGTCTTTCATGCTCCTTACTTAGGCAAAGTAATGCCTCTCCTCTTCTGTCTACTGCCAGATAAAACGTACCACATACTGTAGAACACTACTATTGATTCGATCAGCAGCAGATAAATGTGGTTTCAATTTTGAACCGCCAAAATTTCTTATTGATTATGAGCAAGCTATGATAAAAGCTATTAATGTAGTTTTCCCTAAAAGTTGCGTTCAGGGATGTTTGTTTCACTTTTCACAAAGTATTTGGCGAAAAGTGCAAGAGCTAGGATTTTCAACTGTCTATAAAGAGAATAAGGGTATACGACAGTGGGTTAGACGATTTTCAGCACTTCCGTTTTTACCAATTAGTGACATTGATGACGGTTTTATAGCAATCCATGAAAGTGCTCCTACCGCATCAAGCGAAACTGTTAGCAATTCTCAGATTGAACGTTTTCATGACTACATGCTCAATACTTGGGTCGAAGATGATTGCGCAATTTTTGATCGAAATATATGGAATCATTTTGACAATAAAGGCCCTAGAACAACAAATAATTCAGAAGGGTGGCATCACAAGTTAAATTCAGATGCGAAAACTAGAATGACACTGTTTAAGTTTATTCATTTTTTACAAAAGTTGCAAGTGGACCTGGACGCGACTAAGTTCGATCTGATTTCAGAAAGCCCTTCAAGCCAGCTGCAGAGATACAAAAACATAAATGATGTGATTCAAGTGGCTAAGCAAAATTACATAAGTGGTAACGTGCCCATATTGAACTATTTGGACTCAGTTAGTGTAGCTTTAAAATTAGAATAATTTTTATGTAAATAGAAATATTGTCATTTTTTTAGTATTGTGTATTTACCTATGTAGTTTTGTATCAATTTTTGCAAGAAAATTTTGACAATATTTCGCTCAGATTATCAAACTCTTATATGACCATGTGATTAATAGTATTATGTAGCAAAAACGAATAAAAAAATATTTTGTACATATATTAACTGCTCATTGTCAAGTTTTAGCTTGTGTAACAATAATGCTACTACACTTTATACATACCATGTACCATGAAATAAAACGAATGCAATTCGAATCAAAAGGAGTATTCATACATTGCGCACTGAACGTTGAAGTGGCAACGTTGCATATCTATAAATATTTCAGATGTCGGTCAATGAGCATTTTTGGGTCTAACACGAAAGGATCTTTTCGACTTAAATTTTTACCCCAACCCTTCTATTGTATTTTTTAATCCTTTTAACTAAACAATGGAGCTTATATTTTGTCTACGAAAAATCAATCGGTCAAAGCAACACAATCCTTGGAAATTGTACATAAGTTTTAGGTTGTCAGATGCAGTGTAATATTTACAAATGGCAATAAGTGAATCTGTTTTGAAGGTTTAGTTGCATTTGGAATTATAATAAAAAGCTAGGTCTCACACAAGACATAAATATTAGTGGCGGCGCAAGGGTAAGGCCGTAAATACGACGTGTTTCTACCTAATGCGCTCTGATAAAAAAGGCATGAATTATAAGTCACACCAGTTGAGTTGAAAAAGTTTGGGTAGCTGCTGGATACGGCCTCTTCCGTACTGTTCCAATTGAATTGTCGAGGTAAAAAAGAATCACGTCCGGCTGTCCAGAAGCCTGTGGTATAAAAATGATTGCAAAGCGGATTAATGTTTCTTCTCACAGCGCGATCGTATAATAAATTTATATGGAAATGACATCGAAGTTAGAAGTTTAAAGTTCAGTTTGAACCCATTTCTAAACGATATAGCTTCTGATAGTAAGATTCTTACTGCCGTAAAAATCAGGAGAAGAATATGCATTGTCAAGTGCGTCTGCTTGATTTTGAGATGTAATAGAAGCCAACTTCATTCCCAGGGATAAGCAATAATTGCCCGCGTTGACCCAAGTCTTTATCACAACATTTTCAAAATTCAGAATTACAACACATCCTCAGAATACAAAGTTTTAAATAGCACTGAACTTATCGATAAACTACGTACCATTGCAGTTCGTTCAGCAAAATAGGACTTTCCATCCACGGTTACCACAAGTTTTAGGTTCGGGTGGACTGGATCTAAGGGAGAAAAAAATAATTAGGTTATAATTAATTTGAAACGTTAGGTTAAAATAGTTACCAGTTTCCTCCACGCTTTTGGAAAGAATGACTCCGAAGTACGCGACACAAATAAAAAAGGCAATTGTATAATTCATTTTTGTGTATCGAAAGAGAGACATCGACTAGTGTGCACCAACATTAGTTGATTAACTTTACTGTTTAAGCACAATCAGGCTTCTTATATACCTGGATAACCTCAAGTAGGAATACGTGTAATACGCTCAAATAAAACCATAGATATTGATAATTTTCTCAGTAAAACTCCACAGCTGTCGATATCATGCTAGTTTCGAGTATTTTGTTTTTAAAGCTTTGGTGACCTAATTTGTCAAAGCATTAGTTTTACAAATAACTTGTACAATTTAACCAAATGAAGACCACTGAAAACCCACGTCATGAAGTCATATTCGCATGTCAGGTGCCAATCATACAGTCTTAAAATTGACAGTTGGATTAGTTTGACTTAATAATGGGTTATCTAGACTATATGTGGAGTTACATAATTGTGAAACAGATGAATAATCGGGTTGACAAAATACAGACTTAAAAAGGCTTACCTAACTGTTTAGTTAGCTCAATAAAATGACACGAGCACAGGGAAGAGTTACTATGAAAACTCACATCATGATATTGGAACATCTTGAGTTTGATCCTCCTAGAAACGCCAAAACATAATGGAATTACGTCGTAATTATAAATTTTACCACTTGGCATTGATCACATATATTTACAATTGTGTCCACCTTTCAAGCAAAATGAACTATAAATATAGAGATCAAAGTTCAAGGACAGAGATGTCTATTATCAAATCATATCGTGTTCACCGGATTTTTGTATTGCTCATGAATGAGTTTCAGTAATTTGCCTGCTTTTATATGTCAATTTAAGTGTTGAGTTGGATGAGATATCTGAGCCAAAGAGGAAATGTCGAGTGAAACACATTTGTAGTCATAAGTTTTGATTGAATATGTATTTTTTATCCTAAAAAACCGTGACACTTTTTATTTTATTTTTAAGATAATAAAAATTGCAGATGAGTAAAAATTTTCAAAATCATCCCACGATTTAAAGCGTTCAAATTTTCATGACTAATAGTTAGCCACGGACGCAATGTTTTGAATATAAAAAAGCTCTTTCTTTCATTCCTCTCACATCAAAGTCTTCAAAATTTAATAACTTCAATGAAATCTGAAAGCAAATCCATATTTTTACACATAAAATATCCAAGTATATGTTTATAAATGAAGTATACATAAAAGATGAAATGAACTATTTTGTCTTTTTTCCTGCCTACTAGCTCATGAGCTTGTCAATCAATTTAGACTAAAGTACGTATGTTGTAAGAATATTTTTGAAAATAATTTATATTCCCCGATGGTATTGAAGCCATTTAAAAAAATAATTTAAAAGATGTTTAAATATTTTTAAAAATCTCCATTTTGGTTCTCCGACATAATTTTTAATAACCGTTTTATTAACCTTATCATTACAGAATCTTAAAAGGTACCAATTTTTTAATATCCTTAATAATAAAAAAGCTTTCTCGGTCGGTAGGTAGCCGGCTCTGTGACTCCGTG
Source organism: Willowsia buskii (assembly GCA_034700685.1). Lineage (NCBI taxonomy): Eukaryota > Metazoa > Arthropoda > Collembola > Entomobryomorpha > Entomobryidae > Willowsia > Willowsia buskii. The sequence continues at coordinate 145 of JAQIXW010004819.1, read as the reverse complement.
ATCAGCTGGCTTTTGTTATTGTTTTCTTTTTTTTTGCATTTGCTTCGCCATCTCACACATCGCCACCAATACAACAACAACATTAGAATAATCGGCGTAGTGGTTGAGCTGAGCTTGGAGGAGCTCGAAGATGGACACGATTGGC
>JAQIXW010004818.1:0-11113 GCA_034700685.1 Willowsia buskii | reverse complement strand
CAATATAATCCTTTCCCATCCCAAAACTCCAATTTACTAATCATGTCACGCAGTACTTGAAGATGCCGATTTATTCTGGATGCATTCATATGTTGATAGGTGGAGTTAATTATATCATAACTGGGCGCTTTTGGACTAAACATAACGAACTTTTTATTTTGTAAATCTTCAATACTCGAAATTTGATCCTCTTCTAAAGGACTTATGAATTTGCTAGTTACACCAGCTGTATATTGGAAAATCAGAGTTAATGTGCAAATCATCCAAAGTAGAAACACAACGGATTTACGATAGCAGGAATTTGCGTAGCTCACACCCGGACAAAGTAAAACGGAAAGAACGGTTATCCATTGTGAAATTCCTAAAATCGCTGTAGTCCCAACTAGAGTAGCAATCAAACATAGCCACACGTATAAGCCTAGATTGCCGGTAAATTCTGCAAATGACCACCAATTGATTCGTCTTGACCTGGGCACTTGACAATAAACAAAGTTTAAGTCGAGTGGTGGTATTTTCACAAAATGCGGCAAATCGAAATTTTTTGTTGCGTTTCTGTACAAACCCCACAAATAATTTGGGGTACGGAATTCAGTGTCACCGAATTGCAGTAGAGGAAATGCAGATGGATGTGTCCGTTTTAGCAATGGTTGTTTAGATAAATAATCCAAAGAGCCTGTAATAGCTAGTGTAGAATTAAGGGACGTTGCAATGTAATCGAGCATTAGAAAACAAGGACAGATGAATGGTATGAGAGGAAATATTGAAGAATGCTGAGTTGAGTAATGGTTTGTATAATCCCTAATTCTGCTGAAATTCTGTAAGCATAAATTAACTTCAGTTTGGGTGGTTGTATTGTAATAGTCTACAATTACTATGTTAGAATTCATGGCAAATTTTGACTTTTTTGTTTGAATTAATTGCTTATTCTTTTTAAGATATGTAATGTGATACTGTTTTAAATAGACCGAAATGAATTTTTAGAAAGCTAGGAAGCATTTGACGCAACACATGATATTAAGTTGTTGCGCTACTGAAATACTGAAATGCGTTTAGGTAATATTATTATTTTCGTATTATTACTGAAATTCCGATAATATACATATTGTCACATAATGTATATGAATGTGAATGAGTGAAAGCATATTATTTGGTGAGTTCAAGGTTTTGAGGTTTGACCTTACCACAAATAAGTTATGCACCAAAGTCGTTAATTGTATATTATTATCATTATTTGGCTACGTAAGAACTGCATGTTCCTAAATATTCTTTTGGGAGTGTGGGTGTACGTCAATTCTAGTAGATGCAAAAATATTTTGAAATATGGGTAATTTTAGTCACACAAAAAACGATTTTATAAATTGTTTAGTTAGCTGACATGAATGAAGTTACGCCGGCGGTGGTTTTTTCTATCATTATTAGTGTTTATTCAACAATACAAATATTTTCATGTTGCATTTTTATAGAAATTTTTGTAACTTTCATTACATATAGTCTATTACTACTCAAATGAACTACTGAAAATTGCATAAATTGTTGATATCATGTATTGATATTGTCAATATTGTCGTCAAATTCAGTATGCAAAATGATCAACAAAGAAAGCTGAATCGGTTTTTATCGAAACTATGTAGACTTGCCAACAACAAGAATGCACACTTTTATTTTACAGAAGTAGTAATTTATTTATGTATCACTATAGAAGCATTGTGGTAAAAAAAAAACAAAAATTAAAATCTATAATTCCAAACTCAAGATTTTGTCTCCGCTCGGCTGTGTGAGCAAAATTTAAATACATAGTACATAGCCATTTTGCATTCTTTCAAATAATGGTTTTGATTCAATCCCATCCCATAATGACATCCACGTGTTGCACCTATATAACCTATATTAAAATTTAGATAGAAAAACATGAAGATGTAGGATGATGTTGCATGACATTCTATCCGTAATTCTTGGTTTAAATTGTTACAATGATTCTTACAGTTCTGAACTTCATATTTGGTACATTTTCAACCCAATCTTCCAGATAACTGGTGGAACTCGCATTAGGCATTCCATCAAATGGGAATCCCAATGGTCATGCATCCATAATTCCGGTACGGCACCTGGTATTTATTATTGCTGAATGCTGACATCTAATAAAAATGAGAACATCTTAAATACATATTGCAAATTTATGCGTACAATAATTGTAATCTTAAACGTGAAGGGTTCATGGGCCAAATGTACAGCACAAATTTTTGATACCCTTAGAAATCATTAGTCATCATAGTCAAGGATCTTCACACCTTTCCAAGCAAGAGGGAATTCACCCTGAAGAATGTTACAAAGAAATATTTGTAAAGAGTGTGTACAGTGTACATTACCTACACTTGATTTGTGCAATAATCGCATCTCGTTTTCATTTTACCCCAACAGCTTCATAAGGTGATAAAGTCTCTTTATATCTTTCCATAATTAGGTGTCTGCATATATTAAAATCGAAATTAAGATAACCCTACGCCCTACACCCTGCCGTCGACGACTACCTTTAGTTCAGCCAGCAACGTAACGTATGACGCATGTAAGTAACACAGTCTGAGGAGCAAAGAACAGCACGTAAATACGACGAGTGAAAACAACGTCACTCTGCTGCCAGCCGCACGCAACTAAACCAAGCATTTCATTGCATCATGTCCAAGTCTCGCTCTCGTTCATTAGCTTTAATGGGCAAGTGCAAAAGCAAAAAGTTGAAGTTCGGTTCGAATTCATAATTTGCATTTTTGTGATATAAATTTAAATATTGTGACGGTCTGTCGTTAAATATTATAACATGAATACAGTGTGCTGCAAGGCTGACACATTGATCATATTTGAGGGAAATATGAGATTATGAGTATGAAGTGGAAGTTATAAGTGATCAAGATCAATGGTCCATGTTTGTATTTTGATTGAGTCTGGTAACCCCAGTCCCTACAAGTCTATTTGAACATCGTAATGTTGTAAACAATTGATTTGACCCTACAGTTACAGTAAAAAATAGCTACACAAGCAGCACACCCTTTCCGAGCCGGGGCAACATTTACCCCTTTTTTTCACTAGTGTAAATACTGTATGTTCCAATAAACTAAACTAGATTTCAAGATTCCATACTGCTTCAAAGATTTTAAGTTAGTTTGTTGCGAACCGTGGTCGTGGCTAGTAATAGTAGTAGCAACCAGTGGTGCAGGACTAGCTACCAGGAAGTATTAAATTTTTGGGAAAATGAGTATAATTTAAAAGACGTAAATTCATTTTGTGTGATGCAACTTTTATTTGTCTATTTTCAGTAGCACCCACACAGAAACGTTTCTTCTCGAGTTGGAGGCCCTTCCCATTCAGGATCTTGACCGAATTCAACTAGTGACAGTGTACATTCATCATCTGCCTCAGGATCAACGACGATTGACGAAGAAGAAATGGAGATTGTCGACGATGACCCTAGTTCAGAAGCCTTGGAAGTTACCGCGAATGGAGGCAGAGAAGAACCAATGGATGATGGGTCAGAGGCTGACCCTCATGGCCACTCATTCCAGAAAGAAAGTACGTTCCTAAAGCTCCTTCCATACTATGAGAGCCTCGAAGAGGAAACGAATGATATTCTGGAGAAGAACATTCGTAACTTGGCGAAAGCAGTCTTGTGTCAAGATTTCCAAGTTGGTGGTGTATTGCATACGAAAGCTTTACGGACGTAAGTAACACTTATTTCTACACTCCACGTTGCTAAAATGCAGAGATGTTAACAAGTTTGACCTTGAAATAATTACGTTGACCTTTCGTTATATTCTAGGTACATTTCCTTGTACGGACACAAGTTTACTAAGGAGCAGCATGTCCGGTTAATAAATTTATATCTGGAATTTTTAACAATGAAAACTTGCCCACTTAATGTTGTAGTAAATGTTGCACACATGCTCAACAAACTTTTAATGTAAGCACGACGCAATAGAATGCAATTAATTTGGTTGTATTTTAAGATCGTATTGCTTGCATAACAGATAACATAAATATTCTGTATTTTTTAAAAATTTAATAGAAAGCCGAAGTTGTTAACGAGGGATGACATCACCATTCCTTGGAGGCCTCTCTATGAGACTCTGGATAGATGTGTCTTTCATCGCAAATACAATCTGTCTGTTAAGGTTTCGGCGTAAGCTTAAAATATATTCTAACGCATACATTATTTTCGTAAAATTTCAAATTAAACTGTGTGTTAATTTCTTTTCATTTTTACAGCAAAATAGAAAATGTTTTGAAGGAAACTATTATATTATGCAACGTATTTTTCGAGAAAGGAACGTACGCGGAAGTTATTGCAGAGATAAGACCCATGATATGCCCTACCTCGCCGAAAATGGTTTTCGCGCTAGAAATGTGCAAGCATTTCATCCCATTTCTGGATCCTGACGCAGAGGAAAATATCAACAAATTAATGGAAGAGTTGCTTGAGTATTGTATGGTTTGGAATAACCATCCAACTTGGGAATGGGTACGACTTACAACTGTACGACTTAGTCCACAAAGTTAGACTTCAATCAGTTTTCATTATTATTTTTGTATTGCTCTATGTAGACTGTAATGGGTGTGTTTGCCACTGCTGCTTGGTACATGCCAGGAAGTTTCGATTGGACTCCTCATTTGCCGGTGATCTATGCACGTTTAATGAAAAACCTACAGTTGCCAGTGCATTTCAAAGGATACAGCAAATATGGCGCACCGCATAGTAACGTCAAGTCATTTGACACATGCTCTGCTGCACGCCTGATCATTGCAACGATGGTGCGTTTTGAATACGAGACGAAAGAATTAGTGACATTGGTTTGGCTAGCAATACATGATAATAGAGTAATAAGATAATTTAAAAAATAATCTGTGTTAATACAGGGGAACAATCCAGCTGCCATTAAATATCTGAAGAACTTTTTAAAGTCTCTCGAAACTTACTATAATCCAACCAATCATGGAAAGTGGTCAATACCTTTGGGAGTCTTACTGAATGGTCTAGTAAATGCATTTTACATACGTGTTAAAAAGTAAGTCGAAAAGAAATCCAGGCTTAGATTAGTTTTCCGGCAGTTCATGTTCGATGCATTCTCAATGTACAGTATAAGCTGATTTTTTTCTATAAATTTAAGGGAAAGATATCAAGATAATTCGAAACGTTGGTGGTATCGGTGCCCAGACGAGAGGAAGTTGACAGATGATGATATCGACGCGTTCGTTAAAATGACGTCCTACATTGTTTTAGACTTTTATTTGGATATAAATATGTGTGGACCAGTGATGAAAACTTTGGCTGCGATACGACCTCAAGTAGTTATTCCAGCTGTGATGGAAAAGTACTCTGGAATCGTTGAAACGGTTACGGAACCTCGAAAATACATGATTGCACTACGATGGGCCACCATAGTTCTCCTTCCCATGATCAGTAGTAGGAAGGAAGATGAAGGCTATGATGGACGGAGCTTAGTTTTACCATTTGCCATGTCATTGCTCCCAGCCATTGATCCCAATGACATTTACAAAACCTTGAGTGCGTTGAGTTGCCTCCATGGGTTATTTATGTACCTGCCTTTTGTAGATTGCTCTTCTCTTGCGAGTGAAGTTGAAGATGAGGTGTGTTTGCCATTGCACAATTTGAACCCGTTTTGTTATTATTACAATTTTCATTTATGCGTGTTAATTAATTGTAATTATTTTTCCAACAAATAGGAAGAAAAAGAGCTGTGTCTCGCTACTGCCTGTCTTGAGGATTTCGTTTTGCAAATCGTTGACAGGGTCTTGGCACTTATTGGAAACCGAACTCTGGAGAATACTAGGATGGCTGATAATCGTACTTTACAAAATGTACTGAGCAATGAGGATCAGTCGTTAGATAAATTTTTGTGGTCTGTATTCCTTCGAATAGCTAATCAGTCTTCAACATCTATTTGTGAGGTATAGTCATTTTCAGCACAAACTCGTCTTCTGTTATTAGTTTATACACTTGTCACTGCTACATTATTTTGACTTGCAGGCGGTTGCTTCCAAACTTGTGAGATTTGCTCTAACCAGTACTCTGGAAACTGAAGTATCCGGTAGGTTGTTTGCGGGAATTGTCCAGTCATTCACCGCTGCCAGACCAGACATACTTCTTCCTAAACTTATACCTCCGTTGTGCTCTTCAATTGAATCTCTTGTCACAGATGAAATTCTCGACGATGAGGAGTTGGATAAGGCATTATTGTTTCATCTTCTTTTGCTTTCCAGTGTAAGTGTATTTTTTTGCATTTAAATACAGATTCCACGTACACCAATTTACGAAAATGTTATTTAAAGTTTTTTAAAATTGTTTTCCATGCTATAGATTATTAAAACTAATGGATCAGAGTTACTGAAGTACAGATCCCAGATAGAGGCAATGCTGTCATCAGCTCTGAAATTAAATGGCAAGAAAGCGTATGGGTTCACCTCTGAAATGATAACCCGTTGCTTCCAAAGCCTTGTCTTTGTATATCCAATTGAAAGCCGAATATCTGAAGCAGATTATGACGACCCCAAGTATATGGCGATCAGGGTATTTACTTTAGTAAATAAAGCAATAAAATAGTTGCAATAATTTGCAACTAAAATTGTACTATTTACAATCAAGTGTTTTTTTTTTGTGTTTCAGGATTGGGGAATATCTGTCGACCCTAAGAGTGTCAAACCCAAGTTGCATGTACCTTCAAACGAAGAACTTCAGTGGGCCAAGGATTTGTTTTTGAACATATTTACCAAATATTCAGCAAAGTTTGACGTGATTGAAAATGCGACTAAAGAAAATAAGGAATTTAACAAGAGACTTCTCAAGTACATGCGAATATTATTGGCAGCGTATGACGGAATCAGTACTTTGATCAATTTTTGGGATGAAAAACCAGTGAAAATGTACTTTATAATATAATTAATATAAACCCAGTGTACTCTTATGCTAGGTTTTTTAACGCATAGTTTTTTAAATGTAATTTTGTTGAATTTGTAGTGACGACACAGTGGTTGATCTTGCCCCTGACGCTAATAGTTTTGGTATACCCACTATTGAGATAACAGCACCAAAGACGGGTGAAAACATTACCCGCGAGTATTACAAGCTATACTGCAGTTTCCAGAAATATTTAGAAAATTTCAAATCGGACGATACGGATGCTTTCATAGCTCTAATGAAGGTACGTCATATCATATCATAAATATATAGATCATGTATTATGTAGCCATTAGCGAATTTCTGTGATTTTGAATTTCATGCATATTGTACATGTTGTTGTCATTTGAAGGGTTTGTACTCTTTGATTCTGCCTTATGGAGAGACGAATAAGCGAAAGCGAAGCGCTCCATTTGCAGACACATTAAATCCCAAAAAGAAGTGGACTCGTACTGCTCTTATTAATCAGGCTTATGATGTCCATATCAGACGCTTCAGGTATGTAAAAAAGCTTTTGCTTCGTAGTTCCTGCCGATTTTTACTGATTCGGAAGAGATTTAATGTTTTGAAATTTTGCTTCTCTGCAGATCTGCAACCTGTACTACATGGACCCTTAGCCATGTTGAAGTTTTACGGAGTCTTTTTAAGCTTTGTATTAATAACTACGCAAAAGTTAGGCTAAATGCACAAACGCGATTCTTCAGAGTTATAGACACTTTTGGAGGATTGATATCTAGGTGTATAAAAGATTTTTTCATCGAAAAACTCCAGGAAGGGGTTGCACATGATGAATACAAAGTGAGTTTCGAGTTTCATCATATTATGTATAAGTTTGTAAAAATCACGCTCAATAGAAACAGCAAAATTAATCGGCACACTTAACTTACGTAGGGTACGCTGTATTCGATAATTGGAGGACAAATATCTCCTTTGATTCAAAATCGCTGGGAGGATATCTACGATCTTTGGATAGCTGTAATGAAAAGTCCCTTTTCGGAGAAGAAATCTATTATTCAGACAATGGAACGAGTTAAACATTTGGTCACCCAAAGCTTCATTTATTACCCGTTACAACAAAAAGTTCCAGTGAGTAAACATCCAGCTGCTACACATACAACTGTAGATTTGAGAATGACAATATGCGAAAATCATTATTGCCTCATTTGTTTGTTAATAGGACGATTCGAGATTATACCAGATTGCTAGGGAGCTTGTCTCAAAGGAAGAATTGGAACAGATGGGTAACTTGGCCTCGATTGATACTTCTGCAAACCGTCAGCATTACGCCAGCTTGATCAAGGAACTGATTGAAGTTGGGTCAAATGCAAACTCGTAAGTGGACTACTGAACATGTTTTTAAATTTAAAATACATAATTTAATCAAATTCAAACCTTCTAACGTAGTGTATATATATTAATTTAGGCACTGGCGTAAGCAAGTCATGGCTGCTGATATGCTCAGTGTATTAGTTTTGGATGACGATGGAATAAAAGTTACGGAAGACCTGGTCAAATTTTACTTCAATTGTCTTGTCTCGGCCCACATTGAGTTACGAAGAGTACGAAGCAAACCATTAATAAACTATCTTTTGGATATAACGGTCTTCATTTCTCATGATAATTTATGTAATTAGTGACATTTTTAAATCTTTTTTATAGTCAGCGATGATGACACTGGCGCGGCTTCTGGTGTGGTTCAAACGTCAACATCCCACTGTGACGATAAACACTAAGAAGGATTTGGAGATTGCAGAGGTAGTTTTAAAACTTTATCTTTTCTGGACGATATTGACTTTTTTGACGATGTACATAAATGAAATCACAATAAAATGCAATCTGTTATTTTTTTATTTATAGGGCGAATCTTTGCACTCCATACTGCAATACACGTCCAATCCAGACTCAAATAATGACAACCAAAGAAAATATAAAATTACAAGTTTTACTAATGGTCATTTGCTGGAGCTCTATGTGCACAAAATGTACCACGGTTTTTGCGCACTACCTGAACATTTAGTAGTCAAACACCCTATAACCAACTTTTCTGACGTTTCTGACCAAACCGAGTCCCGAAGCATTGTTCTGAAAACAACCGAAACCTTCTTCACGGACGAAGACTACGTAAAGAAACTCATGGAGTTCTGGAGTCTGGAAGAGAAAGTGAAGATGAAAGGAAGCACAAGGTCTAGTATAGTAAAAATGATTACACGAAATAACGGACCTCAAGCAATAAAGTTACTACTGAGCTGGGCTCATCAGTTTGGCGTCGACAAGGACCAGTGGAAGCAAAGATGTGCGGGCGCTGTTCTGTGTGGAATCGTGCGTGGAATGAAACTCTGGGATGAAAAAATGGTAGAGTCATTTTGGAGTGAACTCCGGCCAATCTTTACGGTCTGCTTGAATAACGTCACTCAAGAAACGATTGTCTTTTGGTGCAATGCAATGTTTTTTTCCACGGTATGTAAACCCTAATTTACAGTATTTACGCATATAATAATGAGCAGCAAACGATAATGATAATTTTCCGATGACTATGACAATTTTCTAAGGTATCAGTTACTTTTTTGAGGTACACACAAAATCCTCCTATTAGTTGCATTGCCAATGAAGAAGGCAGTATAGTAGATTAAATCTTTCGTTTCTCTTTATTAATCCAACGAATTTCAAGTCATTGAGTCGTTGACTCATTTTACTTTGCTAATAACGAAAGCTTTAAATACTCAGTAATTGCTCAGGTTCCTTGTACATCTGGTTTGCGATGATGCAATCCAGGAAGTATTGCAAAGTTTAGGCCAAAGTCTGAAGATGACAGTGTTGGTGGTCAAAGACAAAAATACGCAATTTGGTAAATAATAATCAAAATAGGATTATTTTAGACTTGTCCTGTTGTTATCCCTGTAGTGTTCGTTGGGTATTCGTAGATTTAATTGCAACTAATTAGAATTTGATTTTTTAATGAGTAACACATTAACGATTGTAATTATTGGAATACTTTTTCTTCTATAAATGAAACGATCAAGTGTTTAGTATGTTTTAAGGCCAAGGTTCAATCAATAAATTATGTACTAACAAGTCTAAAAGAAGCAAGTAAACACAGAGAAGCATTAAGATGATTTTTATTGTTATTATTTGTTACGCTGAATGAAGCAACGATTTCAGTTCATTTTCGATGGTGTTCCAGATCTTAAAATACCAGCTTATTATATCGTTCTTTTTAGTTTTTACGGCTGAATAATTTTGAATGTTAAATTGATTTTGCTTGATTGAATGCTTTGTAAAATGAAAGATAACACGAGCACATTGATGATATAGGATCGTTTACTTGAGAGTGTTATTATTATTAGTGTAATACATAAATTTGGTTTTGAAGCAACTGTTAATTTTGGATATTATTGTAATCCTAAAAATTATGTTTTCTTTTAATAATTTCAGAAAAACCAGGACCCTAACAAACTACGATTTTTCATAGAGTTCCTGAGAGAGCGCTTCATCCGAAGCTTAGATACCGCGCAAGCTACGTCTGTTGACGCTTTCAAGTAAGTGAGCAAAGCAAATGATTTATGATGATGTCGTACACTTTGAAATTTCATAAAATGATTACCCGTCTGGTTTCATGCTAAATAGGGAGATGAAATTTTTTGACCAAGCAATTTGGCACCTTCAATGGAGAGGAAGAGAAATCTATACAGATACGCTAGCTTTGATGAAGAAACACTTTTTTGAAACTCCAAATCCATACATGAATGTTCGATCCCAATTAGGACGCCTCCTTGGAGAATGCTTTGAATGGGATATAGAATTTCCTGTAAAATTTGGTTGTGAGTTGTGTCCCAAGTATGGGCCGTTTGTGGAATTTGTATTTGACAATCTCAAAAACTTGGAGGTCGAAGCGGCAAAGTATCAGGCAGACATCAAGGATTCTGACATTAACGACGAAATTAAAAAACTACTTTTAAAGTTTAAATCAAGTAAATTTACTATTGCAAAGCTGCAGCTGTACCCACTGTATAGCGTCAACCTGTGTTAATGTTAATGTAATATAATATTTATATTTAATTTTCAGTTTTGGAATGGATCCGTTCTGCTTGTTGGAACGTTAAGGCTTCGACAAATCCATCTATCTTCACCTTCATCCCCCTCCTTTGTCAGTTT
>JAQIXW010004817.1:0-11113 GCA_034700685.1 Willowsia buskii | reverse complement strand
CGTGACCATCTTCATCGTCATCGTCATCATATCTTGGTTGTTTCTTTTGAATTTAGAAACGGTTTTAGGATAGGGTTGGTAATTATTCACACTTGCAACTTATGTATCTATTTTAAGTATATTATGTTTGGGGAGACTTGCGACAAACCAAAATATCATACATGCAAAATAAAAAATATTTCTACTTTACTCAACATTTTACTACTCATCTCATACAATGCATACAAACCAATTGGCTGTGAATAACAGCTTTAATATGGAAAAAGGATGTCCATAAGCAATCGGACAACATTTTTCTAAAATATGTTTGGTTCATAAAACAACGGTGGTCTTTTATAAGGGAAATGGGCATTTCAAACTCGCAAAATATGTAATGTTAAAAACTTTATGCTGCCTTACTACACAGCACTGCATATTGATTTGCGATGATCTGATGATTTGCATCTATTTTGTTTCTAAATACATTAATCAAATCACAAAAGCATCACAAAGCTGCAGGTGTACAATTAGTTGCAGAATTATCTACTGAAAGTATAATTTAAAACTGGAAATTGTTTTTTAAGCTTATTTTTTAAAACGTAGAATATCAAACAAAAGAAATCTAAATGTAGGTGCAGATAAGAAATTTGCCGTTAAATATCACTAACTTGTGAAAGGAAAAATATAGTGCGAATACATTTAAATTGTGTTTGGCAATTGCATACCTATATGCTTGTATGGCCTTGTACCTTGCTCGTAATTATAGGCTTGTATTTACTCAAGTATTTTATACAACGTATATTATGTGATAAAATAAAATCATTAAAATACAAACCCCTTCCTCTGCTCGCTTTTTCTCCAGTTCCTTCTTTTTTGCATACTCCTCTTCAATTCGACCTTCAATTGTTACAAGGGATTCCCTTGTAAAAGGCCGAAACACAGGTCGATCCTCCAATTTATCCATCTCGAAAGAACTCACAATTCACACTGTAAATTGAGAACACTTGAAGATTTTGAAATGCATAACTCTTCACCACGGCTCACTGAAATACTTGCTTATCATATCTCCACTCTTTCTTCCTTAGAACCCGAAAGGGTTCCATCTCATTAAAGGGATAAAACGTTTTGTAAACTGCAAGTAATTAATCAACAAATCCTTCAAACAGCTCAATCGTGAGTTGATAGCGATTTTATGCAATGAATCATAAACAAACGTGAAAAAATTATTAAAACAATTCGTTTAAGCTACAAAACCTACATTTCGAGATTACTGCATTTCCACCAGCTCTAAAATAACCATTCGTCTATTCTTTGCGGTTTGTATGAACCTGCTCAATAAATAGTGATAATTTTCACCATCGACAAGTAGGCAGCATAACCTGAGCAAGCACTCCAGAAAATCATTGGAAAATCCTAAATAATACTTTTGGTGTCTCTTTCATTATTATTTGATTTGCTATGTATACTTTCTTACTTTAAAGGATATTACCAACTTTTTCATTTGTTATTGAAGTCTAGATATGCATGCACCTCTTAAAAGAACAATATATGGTCAATGGGAGTACACAAATCCCCAGCTCTGTTACATATCAGCCTACAAGAAGGCAGTAATATTAGGAGAAGTAATAAGTTTCGTAAACAGGCCAAAGCTTAATTTTCCGTTATTTGACAGCCACGCAGCAACGTTATTGTCAAAACTGACAACGAAGGGATGTGCTTCAAATTCTGTGAAAATAAGCAGCAAACCTAAACCAATAAACACACAGAACTTTCCCCAAACTCAGAAAGCTCTTTGTGTTTTCATGCAGCCTGGTTTCTATTGTGTCAAACAAACTACCTGATGAGTCGTTTTCTTTTAGCCAGAGGAGTTCTGGCGACTGGTGTGGCACCAGTTTGAGTGCTGGAAAGAGTGCTTTACACTTTGTCCACCTTCGGTAATCTTTATCCGATCTCCTCCTCCTAGAAACTCTGGTTGTCTATCGTTGTTCTGGTGAAACCCATATCATTACACAGATATATCTTGTGCTCTTTGTGGTTTAGAAGCAAGCATTTATTTGTACTATCATTATTATTTTCTCCACAGTGTACTTACACAAATGCATGATTACATGTGCAAGATATACATAAAAGAGTATGTGAATACAGATATTATTGTTTGTAAAATGGATTGGCAGTGAGTCAGAGGACGGTTGATTTTTTGCGCAAATGAATAAATAAATAAAAACCTTCGACTGTTGCTCTCTCCATAGTTCAAACATGTTCTGGAGAACTGAGCAACAGGGCGTAAAGCTGAAATAATTAATCTGCAAGCGTATTATTACATACGTAATATTACATACATACATACGTTAAATACATATGGCTCATATCATTCCATGCATCTTTGTAAAATATCTGATCTGGCAATACCTCTTCCAGTCCTCTGCCAATTTGCTTTCTCCTTTATACTGATTTTTAAGTACATATTGTCAAAACATTATGGTTAACATTTGCAGATATTCATCAAACGGAAGATTTTCTATAGATTACTGATAGAAATTCGTTTGCATGTAAAAATAGGCTCAGGCTGTTTTGTATGTCACAACACAACTCCCAGAACGAGCTTTTGCAAAATCTCGAATGATAGGCAGCAATGTAATAAACTCAAGCACGGTGGAAGAATTTCATGGTTTTTGTACAAAATCGTTTTGTTGTTCTCTGCGAGATATGCTCTATATCTTTAGACATCACATAAGCCACAAGGTTGAAATGAGAATATATGATCCAGCTGCATAATTATATTTCGTCCTATTTTCACCCGACTTCTCTACATCCTTATAAATATATCTGGATGTCTTTCCATAAACTGCATAATATACCCTCAACTTAATTTCCTACATTTTTTAGAAAGTGGAATAGACATGTAATGTACATAAGTTCAAATGTAAAGTTGTGGTTGTTTATTTGGTGATGTGATTCTATGCTCGTCGATGGGTTGATCAGAGGAACACATTGTCACTTTCCATATGCCTGATAGATAGCATATTCATCAGTCTCATATGTATGCATATATAAGCTTCTGCATACTGAAATGATGAGACCTAACATACCGGTTGGTGGTATTGATTTTCCGTTTCATGTATGAATGTTTTGTTGAATACTGATGGACACACATGCTCAAATTATACGCACACTATAATACACCGCTCATAAATGCAAATACTTCAGCATGGAAAACATCCAAGACAATTTATCCTTGCTAGGCTGTTTAATTCTTTCGCAATGGCCATATAACGTTCCTCATGGGGCATTGCAGTTAATAAAGATAAAGAAAGCATCGTAAATGTGAAAGCAAGTCGTTGTAATTAATTCTGCTCCGTAAAACTTGTTTTCCGTTATTTAGAACATTAGTTTTCTGATGACACGTTGATGTGAAAGTCTGCCTTTTTCTGCTTTCTCGTAAAGTATTCCACTGAAAATAAATCAATTGACTCACAGATAGTATATACATAAAATTAAGCTGTAAAATACTGCTTTATATATAAGTATATTTACCAATGCTAATAATAATGATCTGTGAAGAAAAATTGTGAAATAAAAAGGAAGATTTTTGCACTTTGGTAGTGGCTATGATGAATTGGTTTCATGACTTCGTCAAATCGTATGTATACTTCTACAATGTGCCACACGTAAAGCCAATAAATGGATGACTTTTGTACTGGCTTCAAGCAGGTTTTCCATGTAAAGTGTGTTCTTGTAATTCGAAAGCATTTGTCGGACATTGCAAAGAACATTGTGACTGAAACCTTCTGTTTAAAAAGTACCAAAAATATTAGTCTTTTCAAGTGATGGAGGTTACTGTACCCGATCTTAATTTGTCATATACAAATTACTGCACATAATATAGCAAATTGAAAAGATGTACCGAATTGGAATTATTGTCTCGACTCTCGACTCCAAAGCAAGAGTAGACAGCAGTCCTTGATGCTTGTTATGACAATGCTAGCAAATATATGACCAACTCATTCAAATCTATGACTCTAGAATAACTCATAAAGTTTCGATTGTCCAGTGTTTCGTACCAACTTTTTCGAGTGCAAGCAATGTTATTACATATAGTTGTTTGTTAACTTTCTTTGCATTCTATTTCACGTATGGAAAACCTCTTCAGTTTCTGTGGAAAGCATATATGTACGTATACGAAGAAAGAATGGGTGATACACCATAAATGTTATCACTGTAATATTGTATGCATTTTAATGTTGAGTCTGACATAAAATCAAAATTATACTTGACATGTGTGAACAGGCAGGACAGGGACAATATCACTTAGTTTTAGTTATTAACATTTATATTTTAAATTTTTAACCGTTAACTTAACACTGGTGAGGCCATCTATGTAAACGTAGAATAATTACGTCTGATAAATTCTATAATAAAAACACATTATTGTCGCAGCTGCACTTTATTGTAAATGTAACAAAGACAAGCAAACATATCAGCATCTATATTACTGCTTACACCATCAAGTGATACGTTCATTTGTTTATGAGCAACAAACTATCACAGTTTGTATATAAAATGGAAAAAAATACTCATGAACTCAATGATAGATCCGGATTTAAGCAAAATTCAATCTAAACATGCAGGTTTGCTTGGAAATGTTCACGAGTGATTGTAATCAACTACAAACTATTATGTATATGTTTAGTGTTCAGTGTAAAAAAAATAAAACATGCATATTTTTGAGTGAGTTGTCTTCATTGGAATTATTCTTGACATTGAATTGCATTCTCATTCGATTACATAATTCATTTTACTTACTTCCCTCAATAAAGTCTGCCCCACAGCTTGTGCCAACATTTTAACAAGACTTGAAACTAGCACTTTTATTCTCTACCAAAGGTTTTAAACTGAATTTCGATATGTTGGTGTGATAAGATATCTTTAAGGTAAAGCTTTCACTAGATATTTTACGAGTAACCTAAATTGGTAGCCAGGTAGGTATATATAAGATTATAAGATATTAAAATAAATTGGCTTTACTTCAATGATTCCAACGTCTTTTATGCCCAGAATCATCATGTTTTACAACAATAATGTTTAAAACGTTTTCATTAAAAGATGTTTGTCTTGAGAAAATCATTCTGAAACGCCTCATATGTTATGCTTTCTATAAAGTCATAAAATCCTATAAGCATCATGTCATGCTTGACACATATTGAAGATTGGAAAAGGAAAGAAAAATGGAGGTCGAGGTTTAACTCGATGTTTATTTTCGCATGCTACATGCATGAAATAAAAGCAATAATACCCGAAAAATATCAACGTTATATTTGGTTATTTGAATCTTCCATAACGGGCTTTTCTGTATGTATATGAGAATTAAAAGGCGTTCATCGTCAATCCTCATGTCAGGGACATCTTTGGCTTGCAGGTATTGTAGTCAGTAGTCGTCTCCACGTGGAGCAATATTTACCCTCACTGGAAGCTTCTATTAAATATTCAATCGAAGATTCCATTTTTTCCTGTACCTGTTGATTTTTGACACACTTTTCCCACTTAAGCTCTGCCTCCTCCACGTGCGTAAGCCTGGATGATGATGATACTACGCATAGGAGATGGCTGTATCCCTGAATACACGCACACAACAAAAGTTTTTTTTTAAGTTCTAGTTTCCGAGCTCTAGAATCAGACATGCACGCACTATGTAAATGTGACCGTTCACGCACAATTCACTTCAGTACCTCGCTGGAAAAAGTGCGTGAGGTATCTCATGCATATCCATTTATAAGACCATGTAGTAATTTTAAATAGCTCCCACCTTATAGCTATTTTCACAACATAACATGTATCGTTTTAAAGGCAGGTGCTGATTATCAAATACTGTATAGGTCATTTAAAATGCAGAAATATAAATTAGGTATACACATTTGCGTCATTAAATTCCTTGATATTCCATTACATAACTAGTGCAGTTTCGCTTCTCGTAAACGCAATGAAAATTTCCCCCATCTCCCCAGAATCCAAATATTCTAAGACATTAGATTTATCAATCACAATATTTGAAGACCTTCCAGAGAAACCCGGAGTATTCAGTTCAGGTGCCCTAAGTTATCTATTGTACATAGGTACACGGCTCAGACTCTTTCCCTTTGATTGGGATTATCATGAACAGCGTCTCAAATTGAATAGCATTTCAGGGAAAGCATACTTCTTCACCAACCTTGTTTTAGTTTTCGGCTATGCCAGTTTTAAATTTTATTTATCCCTGCGTAAGGAGCTTCTTGAAGGTCCCAACAAGATACACTCTGTGGTGGAGTGCTTGTTCTTTGTTCTCTTTGCCTTAGCCGTGCTACTAAGCTTTAACAATGTATACCACGCGGAAGACATAGTGGCTTTCATGAATACGTACCTGTGGCGAGTCAGAGTGGAAATTGGTAAGTCAAGTTTTGTTTAGAGCTTGTGCTGAAACCAAACGAATTTAACATTTTTTTTATTTAATGTGTCGACGTTAATTTGAATCTTTAATTAAGCTGATGATTTTGATACTCAAAACACTATCCATTTGCTTGAGATATTCTGGAAAGGATACCTGAGAACACTTCATTTAATTGTGCTGGTGGCAGTTCCTTTGTTTCTCAATGGTAAAGCTCCTGTCAACATGAACCTTGACACTGTCAACAATAAATTACTTCACGCTTTCTTCCTTGTCATGGACTTGTATGCACTATACACCTTCCTCATCATCATGGGATTCTACACGTATTTCATAGTTGACTGTACAATTGTGGTTGAGAAGCTGTCACAAAGTATGAGGTAAAAAAGTAACATCGTTAATCTCAGATTATTCTATAGTATTTTGTTACATGAGTTCTTCATGCTAGTATAAAATTAATCGTGGTAGAATTTTGCAAATGTCTAAATAAACGTATTATGAATTGTGTGTAGATGTAGGATCAACAAAATAGCATGTTTGTCAGCCTCAGTCACAAGGATTGAGGAGCTCAAATTTGTACAAAAATGCTGCAACGAAATTCATATCGTAACGTCCTCATACAAAGCAATTATGGAATCCCTGGTTCTGCCCGTTCTACTGTCTGTCACAACAATGATCTCTTCTTTGGGGCTCTTCACTGTAATCAAATTTTATGGCGAGTTGGGCATTATTTTTTCAATGATCTTGTCATTAGCGGAAACCTTCTGCATCAGTTTGACATCTCTTGGTCTGTGCAAAGTTAGCAGACTGTGCAACTCCAACGAGCTAATCCAACGGGAGCTTTGCCAACTCATACCAACAAAGGTGAGAAAGGAGCAGAGAATTGTGATGGCATCTATTCAACCACTACGACTTCGCATTGGATCCTTCTTTCTGGTATCCAGGCAAACAGCCACTGATTTCCTGGAGACGCTGTGCTCATGGCTCACAACTCTTTTGCTCACGTATGGGTGTGAATACAACCAGGGACCGTGTTAAATAACAGTTCTAAAGTTTTTCAATAATCAGGTTCAAGTCGATGTTAACCAGCAATTTAATTTAAGGTGTAGTTATGAACTAATTTAGTATTAATGTCTATTTATTAAATAGAATACTTTGATAGTTAAAACATGACAGTATAGCATAGCTCAAGTACTAAATTAGGTTTGTGTTGAAACTTGTACGCACATGTATATATATGGGCTGGTCCCGCTATTGTAATTCTAAATAAAAGTAAATAATACAATATAGTGCCTGTGTAGTACTTCATGCATTCATAAAGAAATTCCCTTTGTCATGATTTTTAACCTGAGATTTTAGTATGCATTCATACAAACAAAAACACTCTTACTCCCCGATCAAATATCGATAAACTTTACAGTACCGCTGATAAAACTAGATTGCTTCTGTAAAAATGCATTTGGCACTTGGCACCTTATTATAAAAACGGGATAATCATAAATGCGGTGTTAGCTGAAACATTTTTGAAAAGAAGCTGTGCTTACAATAGTGAAACGTCACGATCTTCATCACTCTTATTGTACTATGTTTACAGAGGAAGGGTGAAGGGCTGTATACCATCATAATGTGTCATCATTGATCTTGTTCTGATTGATATTGATTAATCAGTGCAAAATACTGAAACGAGCTACGATAGCTACATTGAAGCATACAAAATTTTCCTTTGATTAATAAAAGAGCAACATAATCTTAACATTGTATCATTCACATACTTCGCAGCACAATATAAAATGTACATATAAGTGCACAAGTGGCCCATACAAAACAGTAGCACTTGTGTACAGGTATAATTATTTACAAACATAATATATGTTAAAACATTTTCGACCGTTTTTAAGTTTTTATAACAATTCATTGAGTTACAATAATTTACGATTAGCTTATAAAAATTAACCAAAAAGTACTCTCAATGAGTTTTCAACTCCTTGCAAACTATTAGGATCGAGTTCCTTAACAGAAACCTTGAACCCAGTTGGGGGTAGCAAAGGCGCCTTTCCGCTCCTGAACACAGTAATGACTGCGCTTGATCTTGAGAGAAGTGACATTGGACGAGCGTTAGCCTATATGTTACAAAAAGACACTGTTAAAAATACCTTTATGGTGTATGGAGGAACCCATGAAAATTTATGTTTTTGACTTGAGTAAAATCACTCCATTCCATATTCATATTATGATTAATTGCATTTATCCATGTAACTTCACGCACATGAGAAGCGAGAAAACGAACTAACAGTTCTGTTGTGTAATTTTTTACATTACATAATATTTTAGTGCTTAGAAATGTTTTTCTTCATACCTGTCTCCGATTTCCACACCATCTAGATTCGTAACCATTTTCTTTTTGAAGCGCAACGTAGGCCTGCTCGCAATTTTCTGAATACGGAGCCGACAGTTTTTCAAATGTAAGCGACAAAAGTTGTGAGTTATTGCCGGCCTGTAGGCATATTCAAACAAAATGTTTCATTTTTTTACGTTAGCTGATCGCTCACAAACAGAAAATCGTGAAATAAGTAGTAACAAAATTTCATCTTGATAACTTTATACATTATGCAAAACCGTCTTTCATTACAACTAATGTTAATGAGCAATTCAGTTTACCCGGAAAGTCCATTGACAGTAAATATCCTCATTGTATAAGTCGGAGCCGGTTTCTATCGAACCATCTATGTCTCCCGTTTCCCCACTTCCTCCTACTGCTAAAGTTGTGCTGTTGTCTGCTGACGTTGCCATTTTAGCTCTGTACATAATCGTGCCAGATGGGCTCAAGGTTGTAGTAGATTCATCCATTGATTCAAGTAGTCTTCTTGAAGATTCTTCACTTGGATAGAAAAACTGTAAGCGAACTTTATGTCCCTTAATTTCATGAAGATCGAGAACTTTGGGTGAACCAAACTCTGCACTTGTGGTTGGAACTGGGCAATTGGCATTATTTGTAGCAACTGGAACAGCAACTGCTCCCTGATTGAATGCTAACAGTAGCTGAATCACTGATATTAGGAACAAAAATTTAGACATTTTATCAATTGATCTGATACTATCACGTTAAATCAGCAAGCAAAATATACACTATTGAGGAGTAAGACGCTATGCGTTCGACAGAGCTTGGATACTACCACTCCACGTCCCAGGTATAAACTGATAAGAACCACAAAAATTCACAGATTTTGAGAGTATGCATTTTTGAGTGAGCCTATGATCTGCTCTAGGCAGAGACATTTTAATTTACACATGATGATTCTGGTAAAGTTGCATGTTGCGTAACCACTCAACTTCAAGTAGTAGATTTGCAGGAATAATAAGTTTAACACTTGTCTTGTAAGGGTGTAAGCTGAAGATGAAGTTTTTTAAGAAGGGCCGATCCGTGCCACATACGTTAAAGTAAGCATTTTGAGTGCAGATGAAGAGCACCAGCAACTGGCGAGGTTCTTTTTCTTTACTTGACTGATATGGAGTGCACGAATGCTCTTAAGCAAATTGACTAATTGTTGTGTAAGTCTTAAATATGCAATTTAAGAGTGACATATGTATAAGATACGTATATTATGCGATATGCGATGTATATTATCATTGTGACTTGTGACACTATCAACCATAATAATAAAATTATTACTGTATCGATCATAACAAAAGATATATTCTTAACAAACAATTGATTCACAAGCGGTTTTCATAAACAAGACCACACCATGCTCATCATCGCTCATTCATAAAAATCAGCCAGAGTAACAAAACACTAATAATCGTAGAAATTATAGACAACTTTAAATGGAAGACCTATGTGGATTGCTTTTATTGTTAAGGCACTCCCTGGGCTTATTGTTTACCAATTCCTTTATGATGATAGGTCAACTATTAGTAAAAACATGCATTGAAATTATGATCATTATCTGTGTATGCAAATTAACTTTATCTGCACACGATCATTAACAACACAAATAATTCTCACCTTCTATTTACAAGATAGATTATAATGGAGGACAAGTCAACGTAGTCGATAAAAACCTTTTGCTAAAATTGTTTTCACTAATACACTATGACATATCTTTGTATTATAGCTAAACATCATGCGTGCGTATGCATTCGTATTATGCATGAATGCATACCCGTGTTCATTGCGTAATAAATGGGAAGTATCTCTAGATCGAGGATATTATGAAGTGATGCGTCCAGTTAGCAGTTTACACATACAAAGAATAATGATCATGCCTTTAGATCTGACTTACTGGAATGAATCTCGTTATTAGGTACTTTAAAATTGAGGATACAATTCCACATTACAGGGGAAAAGGCACATAATATGAGCAAATGTTATTTAAGATTCTGAGGTCTCAAAGTCACACTTTTTGTAGGAGAGGTATGTATTTTCTTAACAAGCTAAAAACGTTTTTTAGTCATTATGCACATTATTTGTCCATATTTAGCATATTTTAAATCCAATACACAAACAAAAAACTTTTAAATCAATTCATATTATGTAGGAATATGTTTTGCCTTTGGACTGTATCAACGGAACCAATAGAGGATAAAATCAATCTATCACCACTGCTTTTAACAAGTGTATATATAATATGCAGGTCAATTTTGTTTATCGTTAGTTAAAAATGCTCTTCAGGATGCAAGAAAAGATCATTATTCAACGTAGTTTATTTGAGTAGG
>JAQIXW010004816.1:0-11115 GCA_034700685.1 Willowsia buskii | reverse complement strand
TGCATTTCCAATTTAGTAATGTTAATGAAAGCCTTGTTTTACTATGTGATAAAACATTATATTTGTTAATATACCCATACGTCTGTACTACAATTCGACACATACGAACTTTCTCACAAAGCCATACGTTCTAGAGAAATCACGAAATCATTTATTTTTGTGCAAAGAAATCATACCGAAGTCATTATAATGTATCAAAGGTGTAAAATGTCAATTAGTTTTTAGAACTCGTCTTTCAACTCCTAAAAATAATACTAATGACCTTGCGTGTGTCCCGATTTTGATGAGATTCCGTAAGACGTTCTACAAAATAATAGTTAACCCATTCCATTTTTAGCACGTTAAAGAAACTTTTCATGTTCATTTCCTATTAACATGTGATTCATTCACATATTGAAAAACTCTTTACAGATGAAATAAAGTTGCACGCATGTTAAATGTTAACATTAATGTGAAAATAGATGTAATCGTTTTCAATTAGAGTTCTAAAAATAACCAATTATATATGTGTGATGAAGAAATTCCTAATGGAAATCATTAAAGAACACAAGCAATTATTCACTTGTGTGAGTTTTTGTGCATAAATATTTTTTATATGAACAAGTTCATAAATTACAGTAGATATATCGAGTTTCGTCATAAATTAGTATTCATTAATCCGCTGTTTCACTAATGATCATTTCAGACCTTTCGTAAGGTTATTTTTACATGCATAATGAACATATAGCTTATACACGTTAAACTCTCAGATAAAATCTTTCCTTAACTTTGACATAAAGAAGATTTCCTTAAAATTGCCAATTTTTCAATCGTGAGAAAACGTCAGACTACGCTCAGTATCGAGAGAAAAGAAAGAGTATCTACTGTCATATAACACGAATAAATGCCAAATGCCAAGAGAGAATTGCTAAGGGCATAATACATACATACAATTCGGAAATGATACGCTATCGCTATACGAACTTCCGAATATTGACATTTTGTTACCGGTTCAGTCATACAGAGTTGTGCGGTTTTGTGTGGGAAATGTATGCATTAACCGATTTGAGTTATTTTGTATTATGTTGATAGGCTCCATGTTCCAGCCAAAATTTGCACAAAGATGCTTTCTGAAATAAATATTTTGTAAGTAACAAGCAATCATTTTAAGAGCCATTCCTACGACGAAAATGAACATTAAAACTCCTGAAAGAGTACTGGAAACTGTATGAAAAAAGTGCCTTTGTTTCAGAAGTTCATAAATTGCTTCATTTAATAGTTTAAGCGCAGTCACAAAGCCATCTGATATGATACCACGATCTAAGGAGAAAGTAGGCACAGGAGAAAGTTAAAACCTTGTATTTACCGGTACCACCAAGGAGCGCTGTCCTTGGCACATGTAACTTGAGTACTTAATGTAGCAACTTTTAATGATGTAACCCGGGTCAGTCGGCAGAAAAATCGATTCAGATGATGTACATCACGAGGAACGAAGTATCATAAATAAAAATGTAGCATCTGGACTTTTTTGCCAGATACTAAACTACTGTTATAGCTGACGGAGACAGTTACTAATTGCACATTTATAATTTATAGATATACAATTGATAAACATACACTTCTATTCTAGCATCAATTTTTCAGCTCAGAAGATAGGATAAGTTGATTGATCGTAGATGATTATTGCATGAAATGAAGTTGAATCAGAGAATATCAGGGGAAATGAAAAAATAAAGGAAAAGCCTTTGTTTGGCAAATGTTTTGTTCTATGAAATCAGGGTGTTGTGTTCCAATTTCTTGTAATGTACTAATAGATGTTTAACGAAACCACACAATAAAGACTACGACAAGAAGAGACATGTTGTTGTAAAACATGTCTTTCTATATAGTGCCGTTCATCTTAGCTCGCACAAACTTTTATCTATTCCACCTTTTTTGCCTTAAGTTAGCCTTGGTAAATCTCTGTCTCGTATTTTCCAAGTATGGAGAAAAGACAGATTTCCAATGTGTCACGGAACAAACAAAGCTCTTCTTAAGGAAGTGTTGAGTTTCAGGTATCTCCGGGAGAATATAAGTGGATGGAATTCCTATCTCTTCTCTTTCAGCGGTCGCGTTCACTTTGGATTGGGATTTTACTAGTAGTACACCTAACAGATAACAGGTAGATTTTATACAGTTCTTATATGCCTCGTAATGAAAGTATAGGTGTATAATTTTAGTTGATTGCGAATTTCGACACAAACAATGCTAAAAATCGATTCCACATAATAATCTTCCTGTTTTCTCTCTCAAAGCGACTATATATGAAGCTGTCATGCGTACATAACACATAATTTTTTTGTGTTTTAGTTTTAGTGCACTGCACACAAACCTACTTGTATACGTAATGCAGGCACACATAATTGTCTATTTCCCAAATTCAAGCTTGGAAAGTGAATTTTTATACCACCCTTCCTCTCTAACACATCTTTACACATCTTCATCACTTGGGATGAGCTCTAAAGCGAATTGAAGCAGCTTACGGTAAAATGACGATTATCGGAAAATTGAGTCCATTTGAACAACTCCATTTTCTCATGGTATGATATTCTTTACTGCATAGCTGGATGTAAATACGCCGCTGATTTTTTACTTGAAAAGCGCTCTCCAACCGTCTCAGTCTCGTAACGTAAATGCACTTCATGAATTCCAGCAGGAGGGAAATGAGAAATGCAACTTGTACTTTTATGAAAGTTAAATTAGGTAATATCAAATGTACGCAGTTCCGATAATGTTACATATATTTTCAGCCCACATACAGTTCCGTAAGAGAAAATTCAAAATGAACCTAATCAAAGCACCTACATCGCAATTAAAACTTATTCGTTTTGCTCTAGTTGAATCCAACCAATTCACTTTTATTCATTCGCATCTCCCCCAGCAGCATTCCATTTTACGAGTAACAATTTGTGTTCTCGTAAAAACTGGAAAATTTGGCTTCCTTGTCATTTCAAAACAAACAGCGTGATTTCCTTTAAAATTATATCACTTTTACGTAAACGCTTGGCTTGCTTCCAATGTTTATTGCTTTCAGGATATGTTGCGCCTCATGTCATTCTTGTCACTAATGAATAATTCCTTTTTTGTCGGAACGGCTGTCGAAATGTATTTAAAAAATCTAGGTTGCGCAACTGACATCCATATAAATGCAGATTATGCTCACAAACACATTTCATTCTACTTGCAAAAAAATCCTACATAATTTTACGATAAAAGTTATATATCCACTCAGGTATGCAGATTTTGTGGCTTTTATATAACACTGTAACATGTATCAGCAATAAAAATTCCGTGAATTAATTTAAGTGGCTCAAAGTTCTTGTGGGAAATGACAAGCCTCGTCTACTCTTTCAATGTTCACTCATTCCTCTTCAATACGAGCAACTTCTTACAATTTTTTCCCTTTTGTTCGATCATACAAAACTGCAACGTAAACGGAGACAAAACGAGCTAGCAAGTACTTCGACATTATACTTCTGCTCATGACAGATCTTGCGGTTTTCTCTCTGACGATCATACTGTATGAATTTCCCCCTGAGCAAAGAATAAAGCGTATTCTCTATCATGTGGTTGAGCTCTCCACTTTGTGGGATTGATGATCAATAAGTAAGCTATGTAGCGATGAATTGTTGTGTGTGCATTGGAGAATACATAATTCCAGAAATTTTTCGTATCTTTTACCTTTGAAGATACCGCGATATTATAAGAATAATCCACCTGAGCGGATTCGGGCTATCTTTTGGGAAATCTACTTTTGAATTTCTCAAAAGCTATTGTGCCTCTCATAGCGGATGATATTTCTTACAATAAAATTGGCAACTTTGTAAACCTAATGAGACCCAACGATACAGAAGATGATGTGTGCCTTCATGTTGAAAATCATGCAAGAAAATGAATTTCATATTGAAAACATGCCCATGCAATAATTTGCCAATAATTTTCGACCTGAGTTTGTGAACATGAAACTAACTGCAGGCTAGATTCAAACTTGCTGACAATAAAACTCAAAACAAGCTTTTGTATATATAGGTACCTATATTAGCCCAAGAAAAGTTAAGATCTCAGTTGAAGTGGCTCTCAATAGTGAATTGCCTAAGACGATGATGTATATTCTTTAATCCACTTTACATAATTAAATGCTTCCTGTATGTTAACTCACTTCTAAGAAATTAATGCATGGTAGGTTAAGATTCGTTTTCGCCTCTATGGGATTCCCTATCAACATTACATAGATTTGTCAGGCTCGTCTAACAAAATTCTTTGATAACCTCAAGAATGAAAATTTTCCACAAAGTGAAAGTATTATAATCTATACATTTTTGCATGAACCATTGTGAGCTTCGGGGAAGAGAAATCAATAGACGGGTGTATTAGGTTATGGAATGTTTCGCTGTCCTACCTAATGTACCGCACGCTTTGGACTACTACTGGGAATGAAGGTTGAGCACTAGTGTGTTGATTGATGTGAGAGAGTGAGAAGAGAAAAATAAATGTAACGTTTTGTAGAACAACTTCTTAATTCGCACATTAATGAGACTTCTTATTAGAGGAGAACGTAGACGGGAAACTGCTCCACAGTTCTTTCAAGTGGATTTTCCTTTCATCTACTCCAATTTTTAGACATGAACATGACATTTTCATTCCCTTCATCATCTTGAACTAGCAGTGTAGTATGATGATGAGGTGTAGCACAAAAGGGAAACCTAATCTGCCAGTTTGACTACTACACAATGTATTCTATACATACCATACGGACAAAATACACTCAAAAATTTGCAACATTGGATGTAGGAGCAAACTTTTCCACTTTCAGGTTCTTAAATTGTGATTTCTTGTTAATCGCTCGGTTACAAGCTTTTTTGTTAGCACGTACATGTTAAGCTATGCATATCTTGCTTTCTTTTAAAATATTGTAGAGTGCTTTTCTTTTGAGACATTTGGAATACCCACAACCTTCGTCGCATATTCCTTCCTTTTTTATCAGTGGTTTCCCACATCGAAAAAGATGAAAAGATGAAGCCAAGTTGAAGTTTTTGATATGCTTTTATGAGAAAAGTAACATTTCACCGTATATTTTTGTACCTCATTGTCTGTCACTTCTTGACATACTCTCCTCCTCTCAGTTTCATTTTTTCCATGCACCAAGAAAATCGTTTGCTTTCTTTAGAAGGCGTATGTCTACAAGACTTTGGGATAACATCGCAATCAGAATTTCAATGCTATGAAAGCTACCTTATATGTATTCAATATCGGCAATAGGAGAAATAATGTAAAAAAGAGTAATCATAATATTCACTCGAAGTAAAGCGGCACAAAAGACAAGAAAAGGAAGAGAGATAAAAGAAAAGTTAAATATTTGGTATTTGTATATGCTTCATTTTACATTGTTTGAAAATTTCTTATAAGAGTTAATGTGGCAAAAACAGTTTATATACCTATTCAACTTATATAATACTTCTTATGCATCAATACACTCACAACATAGAATTATGGTTTTGAGTATGTTCTTTTTATAACATGTAGGTAGAAACAATATAGTATTTTCCTAAAGTTTTGGGGTAACACGAAACTTGACGCAACCCGTTTATCTTGCTTGATACCGTAATAAAAATATTATGTGAGGTCTATTTAACGTTGAATTGCACCGCAGACAAAAATTCTGTTACGACCAATTTAACATGTGCCCAGCAAGACCAAATAAGCAGAATTAAAATATGCTCTTGTTATCTAATAGTTTTAAATAAACCTCTGCATTATGAAAAATGAATAGTCAGTCAAATGTATCATATTGTGTTATGTATCTTGCCCAGTTTGAATAGTTCAATGCTATTTTCTCAGAAATTCAGGTACGACATGATAGTTGATACCGATATAAAGGTTAACTGTTTTCACCTTGATAATGCATTATAAATTTACAAAACAAATGTGTACGAGGAAGTAAAGAAGCAGGGAAAAGAAAGCATCTGGCAGGCTTAGAACGAGTAGGTTGTGGATTATTTCAAACTTTCATCGTTTTTGTTAGATGATGGCTACACAAATGTAGTATGCCATACATTACACTTAAATCGACAAAAGAAAGTGGTTTTATGCAATTTACTAAAGTTCTCCTGTTCTCATCCATCTTCTTTCCACGATCGTCCATTGTTCGTATACTTACACACATATAGTGTCTACTAACTTACTTGTTCCACGATGGCACGTTGCTTGATGCTTTGGAGAAATAATGGGATGTCGTTTTTTGTGAAATATGACATGAGAATCGATTCCTAGCTAAATATCAAAGACATTTACTTGACCAAAAATCGACAATCCCTATATACTCACTGATAATGTCTACAACTTACGTCATATTCCTTCCTTAATACCTCTTTCCAGTCCAACTGATACAAAGCGCTCGACCAGTCTCAGGTATTTTGACTAAGCCATAGACCAGATTAAAAATCTCCTTTTCAGAAATACTCGGACAAGAGGCTTTAATACAGTGATGCATTACGACTTAGGCTTATGCGTTCTTGAACGAATATATTATTAAGTTATTGTATACCCAATTTTAAGGATGCCAAAGTATATGCTACTACAAAGCTATTGACATTAAAAATTAAGATAGACACCTCGTTATTGAATTGGCATTTGAATATACGCAGAAACCAACCTTTGTCAATATAACTGCGAGCGATGATTATCACGTGCCTTCTCGTGTCTCCGGTTTCACAACTATGTGAAGTTACATCTGTAGAAAACTCACCTATCAACTGGGAAACACACTAGAATATACTTTGTGTACCCATCACCACTGTCAAATTAGAAGTCTTTTCTATATTTTACGATGAAATAGTATGCAGAGCAAGATTGTGACACAGATTAATTGGCATGTTTTTCTGCTGGCACCAGTAGCTACTGTGTGTGTTGTGTGTGTTTGTATACTTAATCTATTTATAGAATTTCACACTTTCCATTATTCCTTCTTATAGCTGAGAGAATTCATGGAAATGGGCTGGAACTTTGTATATATACACGTGCTTGTAAACAGTAACAATAAGGAATTTTGGAAATTCAATTTGGTTGAGATATGTACATAATATATATTAAAAGTGTCACCCCTCATATTATGCTCAATATATATTTATAAAACATCATCATCCAACATCTCAATTACCAACTTTCTTCTCATGATTTTGCAATCATATTGTTTTATGGACTAGGTAGCTTTAGGCATCTATATAATGTAGTGATAGAGAATTTGAATACGGGATGAACATATGCACAGTGACTACAGTTTACATACTTTTTAAGCCTCTTTGTGATACCAAAAGAGTTGATACCAAGATGAATTGCTGTTGCCTACTCCGAAAGTTTTGATGCTTGTGTGAGTGTCAATTATCTTCACGGGTGTCTCAACTCAACCGCAACAGCATTGTCTTCTTTGAGTGAGTACCCAGAATTTATATGGTAATGGCAATGATAATGAGTTGAGTGAATAGCTTAATGTAATTCTCCATGCAATGTAGATGGGTATAGATTTTTCCCCAAAAAATGCTGAGGTCATATAGACTTGACGTTTTCACCACTGGTTAAACAAAGTAGGTCTCATGCATTCGTTTTTGCTCATGGGTTTGCCTTGCTAGGTAGCTAGAAAGGAAAGGGAACCACTGCATACCATCATCAAATATTATTTGTGTCTGCTTTACATCAACACTACAAAAAAACTGAAAATATCTGTTACTTCCAATGAAATTTTAGAAAATATGGCGTGGTGAAAGTTTCCCGAAACATATAGGTACGGGGAACTGCGTCTCGTCTTTGATGGGGCATAAATGTGTACATATATTATTACATATTAATATGTAATATTGTATGTGTACAACCTTTTTTACGCTTTACGGAAACTTAATCTTTTATGCAAACAGGCTGATACACTAATGTAACTGGCTAAAGAGTCAACTTTCTCTGAAACTTTCTACTGACAAGCATTTTTGCCATGTGACTGTAGTAAAAACAGTGTATTAGAAAAACCGCTACTGTTTTAACACTGTAACTATGAGTGGCTATGTTCGAGTATAATTATAATTGTTTGACGGAACATCATCTTCACTGAATCTCGAGTTTGCATCGAGTGTATAAATTTTACCCTTAGAGAGTGCTTATAAAAGTTGAATGCACCCTCAACCTTGAAGTGATGTTATTGCAAATTTTATTTTCCCCTATCAGTCAACAGTTTCAAAGGAAATGTGAAAAAACGGCTTCATGAGGCATGCGATGCATTATCTACCACTTTAGAAAATCAAAAAATAAGCAGAAATACATTTCTTTCATTCTTTTCCGAGAAAGGATCAAATAGACTTTCTTACTTGGAGCGTTTGATTTTCAATACAATACTTTTATTGGCTATCATCGCCCTTTTTGCTCACTTTCCTTGCTTATGCTGTAGTCTTCATTTTCGCTACCATTTGACTCAAAGTGGCTACATAAGGACAATAGAAATGATATTATGGTACAGAGATGTGAGACAAGCATTTTCCATTCATATTCGGAAACAATTTTCTTTCTTTATCATTTTTTGCCCCATTTTTTAAGATTAAGAAAAACATTTTCTACAATGTAGTTGATAAATATGAATTAATTAAATATTTCATGGTAAAATCTTTTATCGTCTTATGATGTGACATGAGAAGTATAATAATGTACTTTTATATGAATATATATGATGGATATGGTTGGTAGTTAGTTTTCAAGTATACATATACCATGTACCTATCTGCAAAATGTATGACATCATAGGTTGCAACAAGCTGAATATATCATTTTAAATAATATCTATATACTCTGCGGTTACTTTTAAATGTTAAAAGTTTTACGAGATTAAATGATATTACAATATTATGCTTCTATTAGCAGTAAGCTCTTTGTGTATTTTCTATTCTATTTCATATAATTACATTGAATGAACTTGTTTTTCAACAAGGAAAAGTTTCTTCTATTACCTAATAAAATATTCTTTACTGAAAAACAATATGTCTACAATGGAAATACTTCACGATATTCAAATGGTAATCGCTATTCGGTATTTTTATTTTTATTATCCGAATCATGAGTGATACGAAGAAAAGCTGTTCCTCGTCTGTATATTACGAAGTAAAAAGTAAATATTGCATTACTGTTATCTTAACTTGCGAGGTTGTTTAGCTGGCTACCTTATTACGAAAGCTAGCTAAAGTTTCATAAATATTTTTATAACATAATGACTAACAATGATAGAAAAAATTTTCGTGCATTATCATCGATATTTTTATTTATCCGGCCACATTTACATGCGTCATTCAATTGGAAAATGGAGAGCAGTTCATATTTAATGCGACGTAACCGTTTACTACTAGAGAGCACTATGTTCTAAAATCAACGCATACATGTGCCAATGCCGGATTATTTGGCTTAGATAACTGACGTGCTATTATTAAATACTCACAACGCAACAGTGGGAATCCCTTTTTCTTGAATTTTTTTTTAAATAAAAACAATTTGAATGCTACCACTTTAAATCCTTTTTCGTTTCCGTCTATTTTGCATATCCCAGAAATCCTTTCGATGACGTACTTTTGTAACGATTTAGATCTGGAAAAGTTCTAATTCACATCTATCTGTGCATCTACGGTATTGTATGTATACCATATTTACAATGTCAGCATAATTGTTGACGGTATAAAACAGATTTCAAAAAGTTAAAATGCGGGCATGTACTACGTAGATACACCCCCATATAGGGAGCAGAAGAACAATGACGATTTTCTTCCCACTCGCACACTATATTATTGATTATGCCCATATTTTTACGAATATTTTTCTTGCATGCTCAAATATTGTTTTTATGTACCCATCTAATCTAACGATACTTCAAATTTCCGATTTCATCCACCCTGGAACTCTGTAGCAATCATGACTAGATCCAATCTAAGGGTAAACTTTGAGTGGAAAAGTGAATGACAGTTCATATAAACACGTCACGTGCATTATTGACAGCAAACTTGGAAATTCTGTAGATTCTCAGTCATTTCAAGGTTGAAATTTTCCGCTTTATTAATTTTGAACAATGTCGAATGATATCTGACTCGGAGTAGAAAGATCAACAATAATAAAAATAGAGGTAGGATGGTTTCGTGGAAAACAATATCTATTCATCTATCATGATGATATAAAACATGAAAATTTGCACAGAAGTGCGTCGTATCTGCAACCTTACTCCACTCACGACTCACTCAGTCATCAGTGCTCAAAATGGGACTTCGGAGTAGGAAAGAAACACTCAGGAATTTGATGATAACTTTATCGATTGTCTAGTAAAAAGCCTAACATTCATACATAGATATACCTATATGTGATTATCTGAAGCACGTTTTTTAGAACGTTGCATTTCCCTCATAATAATTTACCAACTTCTATTGAGAACCTAGGTTTATGTTTGGAACCAAATACCCACAAAAATCCATGGTTTATTTCCCCCCATTACTGCTTACTGTACAGTTTTGTCAAAAATCTTAGCTATAGGCCTACTACGGAGAAGTTACAAAAAACCCTGTAGACTTTTTGCGGAAAAACACACACGTACTGAAATTGTTGGAAAAAAATTTATGCATGCTTATTTGTATTAAAAACTGCTTAAAGTGTTCAGTTTTTTTCTGGATTAAAATATAGAAACTTTTGACACACTTTCAGCAAACTTTTACATTGTAGAAACCTCGTTTCTTTCAAACATCTATGAGTATTCGAAAACTTTTTCTAGTTAATATATGTATAACTGGAGAAAAAATCCTCAGGTATAGCTGTTGCACATAAAATGCAGCACATGAACGAATTTAGATTATTGACTGAAGCAAGCAAACTGAACCATGTTGTTCGGAGCTCAGTTATATGCCAAAGGAAAATATTCTCAAAAACACAAGAGCAAAGAATTATTCAACAAAACGACTTTTTATTCAACTTGACAGAATTTACTACGACAAGAGACAATTTTCTAGACTGATTGGATACAACTAAACTTTCGACGGCACTTTTCTCTCCTCGAAGTACAACTCAAAAAGTGCATTTACAAATAACAAACGATAG
>JAQIXW010004815.1:0-11116 GCA_034700685.1 Willowsia buskii | reverse complement strand
CTCTCCTCAATCACATCCGAATAAGAAACGAATGCAGTTTTGTTGCATGATTTTATCAACTCAAGATAACCATCAGGTACCCCATAGTTTGTCATAATATTCATCATTTCTCCATTTGTGAAGTTGTGCATCATCGTAACCCAAGTTTCCAGTTTTCCCAAATCAGCAAGATACTTCCACATTATAGAGTCTACTGGACGTGTGTCATTTAGCCAGTAAGCCACACTATTGTTTAGCAATTTGGGTGTCAAACTGATATTAAAAATGTCCTCCAAAGCATCATATTCTATATTTGAGGTACTTATCTCTAGAAAGCTTTCTTGCTGGGAATACACAACAAATTGTTTGGTGACCAGTTCCTCAAAATATTTTACGGGAATTGGCAATACTGGAGAACTCAAATCTGTAATGTTTTCCCCTCTGTAGGCATTGCTGATGATGACACCAATAAGGAGCCAGAGTAAATTCACAAATCGACATGAAGGTCTCAAGCAGTCGTCGGCGCCTTGCTCTAAAAGAATTTTGCACAGAAATAAGATGAACTCCAGTTGAGCCAGTGCTGGCGACATGATTGAATGAAAAATATTACCGAAACTAATGTTGTGATTATTAGAAATATCCAGAATAATCTGTCAAAGGCACTGATATAACCGAACAGTGATAAATTGCCTATTTCTGCGCCCCCACAAGTTATAAACTTTAAGCTGACACTGTGAAGAATCATGTGCACTCCAAAATTATCGATAAATGTGACATGAGAAATGCGCTTTAAGATTTCCAGCTCCCCAAGAGAAGTCATCTCGTGAACAGCGGAAGGTTTGAGCGTGTGATTAGCAAATATTGCAGATAAGATGAAAACATCTGCCATCATGTACGATTCGAAAGATCTGAATTCTAATTCACTTTTTAGAGTTGACGAAATTAGAGAAAACTTTCTCTTTGTTGCTTCATCACTGAGTTCCCGACTAGCAAATAAAACAAATCGCTGATTGCAGTGCTTCTCCCACTCGGTAACAAGCCAGTGGAGAAACTTGGAGAAGATTTCAAAATTTGTGGGAATAAGAATTGCTGAATTTGTGTCGCGAATATAAAAATACAAGGAGTTATCTTCAATTGTGTAAATTAACTGAAATGGCAAGTTTGTTACTGCGCTTTGAGGTATAGAAATATAGGAGAATAAGTCGATTTCCCTCAGTTCGTTTGCTAAAATACTTTGATTTGTTTTCGAGCAAGCAATGATTTGAAATGCGTTGAACTTTGCCAAGAGGTTCTTTGAGTAAATGTAGGAATTGAAATAGTGAGTATCGTAGTCGGGTACCCTTGGAAATATTATGTCTGCCTGATCTGGCAGAAACAAGAGATGAGAAAACCACAGTTGGGATTTCTTGAAATTGGAAAGGAGAGGAATGGTGTGCAAGATGTACAATTGTAGGTAGCACGGCAGGTTTGGGGGATATTTTGGATGAAATGGAAATGCATCAAAGTAGCGCCACCCAATGTCCTCTAAGTCGACATGTTTTTCAGCCGGTGCTACCCAGTAACCATTTGATAAATCTGTTGCTATGTAAACTTTGTAGTTGCTAAGGGCAACTGGGATTTCAAACGGAGCGAAATTCACAGTAGAATTTGGAGTTTTTAGTGTGGTCAAGTGAATTATGCATTGGGAGAAGATCTGAAGAAGGTCATTAAAATTTGTGTAGTCTGTCATTGTTTTGCTATTTGAAGTGGCTGCTATAAAAATGCGCGATATTTAAAAAAATGAAGAGCCCACAGTTGGCTACTAGACAGTGTCAGTTATTTCAATTTCCTTTAAACAACTTTTAGACAGTGGGAAAGGTACTTCCTTGATTCATGTTTTCAGGTTGAGACGAATGACATGACGGTAAGGTATTTTGTACATACATTGCATACTACATATGCAGACCTTGAACAAAACCTACAGGAAGTTTACATGCATTTTACCAAAATATTCAAAAATGCTTAATTATTGCTGGCATTTTAATGTTCCAAGCTACGGAAGTAAAAAATAGGTAGGATTGCCTTTTATGTCATTTCTTGCGCACATGAAAAATAAGCAGAGAAAATAGTAAGCCTTGTCCTTGAAAGGCATAAGTAAGGAAGCAAATGATTGATATGATAAGTGTGGGAGATTCAACCTGAAGCAAAAGACACTTCCTGTTTTTCTCATAAAGTTTATGAATTAATAGTATGCATAATAATACATAGATATTTGATATATTCTGATAGATAAGAATACAAGCAAAGTTTTGTATTAAAGTTTTAGAAATTGTAAGGAGGAAACTTAAAAATAAATGATGAAACATTCAGAGAAAACAATAACCTATATGATCCCAGAAAGTATATCTTATTCGTCAAAGTAAATACATTTATTCAATATTTTGAAAATTATTTTGATCGTAAATTTATATTTCAGATATCTACGGAGTCTTTTAACTATTTTTATAAAGTGACTGCGTAAAACAATACAGTGCCAGTTAAATTTTTAATCATATGATACACGAATAAAAAATTTTCATGTTAAATGATTCATTTCTTCTCGACAAAATAATCCTTTAAAACTCATGGCCACAAAATGAATTTTAACTAAAATATGTCGAAAGCCTAAAAAACTCGCACTTGCACACTTTAAAGCATATTTGTAAGCACCACGATCAATCAAAATATGTACTAAAATAATGCCGGCAAGTAATCCTAAATGAACATAAAAGACAACAACGATATTATCGTTAACTTGCAGTGCTCGGAGTTCTTTCGGTTGTCGCTTGACAATTAGCATGTCTTGATACGTTTTCATTCTTGCTTCCCACTTCTTCCACTGCCTTGCTATTCCAGACTCCAGCACTGCTGAAATCCGTTTGAAATAAAAGTCAACTGGAAACCGGATATAAGTAATAAGCCAAGATTTTCTCCACTCGCCAAAACTGTCTTCACTCACAGATACGATTTGCTCATTCTGGGAACCAGCATTCGTCACTAATCGCTTTAGTTTATAGAAACTTTCATCAATCACATCCGAGTATGAAACGAAGGCAGTTTTGTTGCATGTCTTTATTAACTCGAGATAACCATCAGGTATCCCGTAATTTACAAAAATGTTGACCATTTCACCATTTGTAAAATTGTATATGGCGCTCGTCCAATTGTCCAGTTGGCCCGAATCGAATAGGTAGTTCCAGAGTACAGAATTTTCTACAACTCTTCTATTCAGCCAGTTGGTTGCACTCTCGTCGCGCATTTCCTTGTTAAAAGTTAAGTTAAAACCAAAATGCTTCGCTATATAGTTAACAAAACCAGCGTATTGCTGACTGGTCGCCTCAAAGTCTCGAAAGTCTTCTTGCTGAGGATACACAACGAACTGCTTATCGATCAGTTCCTGAAAATATTTTACAGAAATTGGTAACACTGGAGAACTCAAGTCGGTTATGTTGTGCCCTCTGTACGCATTGCTTATGATGACACCCATCAGAAGCCAGAGTAAATTCACAAGACGACAAGAATGCCTCAAACAGTCATAAGTGCCTTGCTCGAAAAGAATTTCGCACAAGAACCAGACCAGAGATGAACTCCAGTTGTGCAAATGCTTTCGACAAGACTGAATGAAAAATATTGAGGTGATGAGCGATGAGAGGAGAAGAAACATCCAAAATGAGCTGTCAAATGCACTGATGTAACCGAATAGTGATAAGTTGCCACTGTCGTTGCCCCCGCAAGTTATAAATTTCAAGCTGACACTGTGAAGAATCATGTGGACTCCAAAGTTGTCGTTAAAAGTGACATGAGCAATTGGCTTGACACTTTCGAATTCCCATTCAGTAACCAACTCTTTGGCAGCAGAAGCCTTAAACGTGTGATTAGGAAATATTGCTGATAAGATGAAAATATCTGCCCACATGTGCGATTTGAAATATCGGAATTCTATTCTGCTCCTGAGAACTGACGATGTCAAGTCAAACTTCCGCTTTCTAGCTTCATCACTAAGTTCACGAATTGCAAATAAGATGGTTCTATCTTTGCAATGTTTTTGCCACTCTACAACCAGCCAGTGCAAAAAGTCGGAGAAATATCGAAATTTTGTGAAAATTTGCAGCCTTGATTCGGTGTCGCGAATGTAGAAAAATAAGGAATTATCCTCAACTGTGTAAATCAACTGAAATGGCAAGTTTGTTACTGAGCTTGGAGTTGCGGATAAAAGGTTGAATAAGTCATGTTGCCTCAGTTCGCCTGCTAAAATATTTTGATTTGATTTGGAACACGCTATTATTTGAAACGCGCTAAATTTTGCTAAAAGGTTGTTCGAGTATGTGTATGAATTGAAGTAGTGACTATCGTAGTCAGGTACCCGAGGAAGTATTATGTCCTCTTGCCCATCTATGAACAGTCTATGCGAAAACCACATTTGGAAGGCATTGGATTCGTTAAATTTGGAAAGGAGAGGAATGGTGTGTAAGAAGTATAATTGCAGATAGCACTGCAAATTTGGAGGATGTTTCAATTCAAATAAAAATGCATAAGAGAAGTGCCAGCCATCTTTCGTATTTGATTTAGCACGCGAAACCGAATAGCTAGGGGAGAAATCGGTTTCTATGGAAAGTTCATAGTTGCTAATAACAACTGGGGTTTCAAATGGAGCAAAATTCACAGTAGAATTTGCAGTTTTCAGTGTTGTCAAATGAATTATGCAGTGGGAGAAAATTTGAAGCAGATCATTGAAATTAATGGAGTCAGCCATAGTTATGCTTTCTCCTTAAACTGAAGGTTACGATATAGCACAACATGCAAGAAAGGACCACAAAACAAAGTGTGAAAAATATTAACTTCTCCCGTTTTCTACAAGGAACTTGGACTGCAGGATGGGTACTTCCTGGATTCATATTTTCAGGAAGAGACGAATGTCTTGAGAGAAAGGTAGTTTTGCGCTTATGTTGCTTATCATACAGAATAAAGCAGTTGGGAGAAATCTCCAGGAAGTTTAAATGCCGATACAAATTGTAATATTGAGATTGATCACGATAATTCGAATGCTTAATAAAAAATTAGAGGAAATTCTTTTTCGTGGAAAAAATATACTCTGAAATTCAAAAGGCAGGACGAGACATAAAAATGAATAATAATAATTATAAAATACCTAAAACAAAGGAAATAAAACGGTGGACTTTCGTATTTGCATCAAGTGACGCAAACAAAATATTCGATGTAAAAAAAAGTTTTTTGCATAATATTTAAAAGTTGACACTGCTAAATTTATGCACATTTCAAACGTGATAACATGTACATGTGTATATGACAGTCTACGACATAGATTATTATATTACTATTTATATCTATTTTCATGAATACTTAATATCTCTTATCGACAACATAAAGCTTCAAGAGTAATGCTATAAACCGTAAATAACTTAAAAATTTCTTACAGCCTGAGAAAAACACACTGACACATTTCCAACCACACTTGTGAGCACTGTGATCAATCAAAATGTACACTAAAATGGTACCCAAAAGCAATCCCAAGTGGACGTAAAAAACCACCACGATATTATCATTCACTTTCAGTGGTCGTATTTCTTGCGGTTGCCGCATGACAGTGATCATATCTTCATAAGTTTTTATTCTTTGTTCCCATTTTCTCCACTGCAAAGCTATCCCTGATTCCAGCACGGCTGAGATTCGTTTAAAATAAAAGTCAACTGGAAACCTGATATTAGTTATCAGCCAAGATTTTCTCCACTCGCCCAGACTGTCTTCACTCACGGACACTATCTGGTCATGCACCAAACTTGAGTTTCTCATCAACCGCATTAACTTATAGTAACTCTCATCAATGACATCCGAATATGAAACGAATGCAGTCTTGTTGCACGTCTTAATCAACTCAAGATAACCATCAGGCATTGCATAATTTACAAAAATATTCATCATTTCAGCATTTGTAAAATTGTGAATTACTCTTGTCCATTTGTCCTTTTGTCCGTAATCAGAGAGGTAGTTCCAGAGTACAGAATTTCCAATATCTGTATTATTCAGCCAGTTTGCTAGGGCATCGTTGAACATTTTTTCCGTAATGTTAAAATTCAAGGAATTTGCTATCAAGTACACTAAACCTGCATTTTCTTGACTTACCGCATCAAAGTCTCGAAAGTTTTCTTGTTGTGAATACACAACAAACTTCTTATTGACCAGTTCCTGAAAATACTTAACAGGAATGGGCAATACTGGAGAACTCAAATCTGTTATATTTTGCCCTCTGTAAGCATTGCTTATGATGACACCCATCAGAAGCCAGAGTAAATTCACAAGTCGACATGAGTGCCTTAAGCAGTCATAAGTACCTTGCTCGAAAAGGATTTTGCACAAAAACAAGAGGAGTGAGGAACTTGAATGCCGGCGGCATGATTGAATGAAGAATATCACCGACATGAATGTAATGAATAGAAGGAATACCCAAAATAAGCTGTCAAACGCACTAATATAACCGAAAAGTGATAACTTTCCGTTTTCCGAGCCCCCACAAGTTATAAATTTTAAGCTGACACTGTGAAGAATCATGTGCACTCCAAAATTATCGTTAAATGTAACATGAGCAATTGGCTTGATCTTTTCTAATCCCCATATAGTAGTAATCCCTTCAAGAGCTGAAGCTTTTAACGTTTGATTAGGAAATACAGCTGATAAGACGATAACATTTGCCCACATGTGTGATTTAAAAGATCGGAATTCTGTTTTATCGTTTAGGACTAACGACGTTAGATCAAACTTCCGCTTTGCAGCTTCATCACTAAGATCGCGAGTTGCAAATGCGACAGTTCTCTGGTTACAGAGCGCTTGCCACTCGGGAACTAGCCAGTGCAAAATTTCAAAAAAATTTAAAAAATTCGTGAAAACTTGAACG
The DNA here is from genome assembly GCA_034700685.1 of Willowsia buskii. Taxonomy (NCBI): domain Eukaryota; kingdom Metazoa; phylum Arthropoda; class Collembola; order Entomobryomorpha; family Entomobryidae; genus Willowsia; species Willowsia buskii. The sequence goes on along the minus strand of JAQIXW010004815.1, from coordinate 4,209 downwards.
ATTGATTCTGTGTCGCGATTATAAAAATACAAGGAGTTATCTTCAATTGTGTAAATTAACTGAAAAGGTAAGTTTGTTATGGAGCTTGGAGCTGCGGATAGCTCGTAGAATAAGTCATATTGTCTCAGTTCGCTTCTTAAAGTTTTTTTATTTGTTTTAGAGCACGCAATTATTTGAAACGCGTTAAATTTTGCCAGAAGATTTTTAGATTCCGTATATGAATTGAAGTAATGATTATCGTAGCCAGGTACCCTAGGAAATATTATGTCGTCTTGGCCAAGCAGGGAAAGTTTGTTCCAAAACCACATTTGCAAAATATTGGATTCGTTAAATTTGGAAATGATAGGAATGGTGTGTAAGAAGTATAGTTGCAGATAGCACTGCAAATTGGGAGGATGAGTTGGATCAAATGAAAATGCACCAGAGTAGTATCAGCTATTATTAGTATTTGATTTAGCACGTGCTACCGAGTAATGAGGGGAGAAATCTGTTTCTATGGAAAGTTCATAGTTGCTAACGACAACTGGGAATTCAAATGGTGCAAAATTCACGGTAGAATTTTGAGTTTTGAGTGTTGTCAAATGAATTATGCATTGGGAGAACATTTGCAGGAGATCATTGAAATTGATATTGTCAGTCATTCTTATGCTTTATCTTTAAATTGTAGATTAGAAAATGTAGCAAAACGTAAGGAACCGAGGAGCAATGGTAGACTGTAAGACAATACGCGAAAAACATCAGCTATTTCGATTTCCTCTAAGCAACTTGGAGTGTGGGATAGGTACTTCCTTGTTTTGCATTTTCTAGTGGAGACGGATTACCTGATGCGAAGGTAGTTTTGTGCCTTTATTGCTTAGAGGGAGACATTTGGACCTTGGGAAAAGTCTCCAGAAAGTTTAGCTGCCGACACAACACATATTTTTATAGCATTTGACAATAAATACGGAAAATCAAGCGGAAATGGTAGTCTGCCTTGTCACTATGGGACATAAACACGGAAGAGAAATATCTTGTCTGTTTCTCTCATCAATTTTATGATTTCATAATATACATACCTTCATACCTATTAGAATATATGCAAAGTTTTATACTAAAGCTTGAGAATTATTTAAGGAAACACTATATTATAGCAGGATTTTCACCTGAATCATCAAAATATTTATGTACTTTTAATCAATATTTTCAAAATTAGGTTGATGGAGAATCTATTTTTAGATCTTCACAGAACCCTCTGCTTTTCAATATTTTAATAAAATGACTGCATGAATTAATAAATGTAACAGCACAAATAAATATTTGATCATATTCACTAATAAAACATTTTTATGGTTTCCATTTGAAATGTTTCATTTCTTCCCGACAACATAATTCTTGAGACGCAAAGCCACAAAGTTATTTTTTTTAAAAAAATGTCTAAAGCCTGAGAAACACGCACTCGCACATTTTAAAGCATATTTGCAAGTACTGTGATCAACCAAAACGTGCACTAAAATTGTGCCCGCTAGCAATACCAAGTGAACATAAAAAACGACAACGTTATTATCGTTAACTTTCAGAGGTCGAATGACGTTGGGTTGCCTCATGGCAAGGAGCATGTCTTCATACGTTTTTACTCTTGCTTCCCACTTCTTCCACTGCCCAGCTATTCCTGACTCCAGCGCTGCAGATATTCGTTTAAAGTAGAAATCAACTGGAAACCGGATATAAGTAATAAGCCACGATTTTCTCCACTCACCCAAGCTGTCTTCACTCACGAACACGATTTGTTCATGCCCCAAACTATTGTTCTTTACTAATTGCCTTAGTTTATAGTAACTTTCATCAATCACATCGGAATAGGAAACGAATGCAGTTTTGTTGCATGTCTTTATAAACTCAAGATAACCATCAGGCACCCCATAGTTTGAGAAAATATTTATCATTTCAGCATTTGTGAAATTGTATATGACACTTGTCCAATTGTCAAGTTTGCCAGAATCGGAGAGATAGTTCCAGAGTGCAGATTTTCCTATATCTGTATCGTTTAGCCAGTAGGCTACACTTTCGTTGAGCAATTTGGGTGTCAAAGTGAAATTAAAAATGTTCTCTAAAGCATCATACTCAACATTTGACTACTTGCCTCCAGATAGCTTTCTTGCTGGGCATACACAACAAACAGCTTATCGATTAGTTCTTCAAAATATTTTACAGGAATTGGCGACACTGGAGAACTCAAATCTGTAATGTTTTCCCCCTGTAAGCATTGCTAATTATGACTCCCATCAGAAGCCAGAGAAGAATCACAAATCGACAGGAAGGTCTCAAGCAGTCGTAGGCGCCTTGCTCTAAAAGAATTTTGCACAAAAACAAGAGCAAAGATGAACTCCAGTTGAGCCAGTGCTGGCGACATGACTGAATAAGAAACATCCAAAATAATCTGTCAAATGCACTGATATAACCAAACAGTGATAAATTGCCTGTTTCTGCACCCCCGCAAGTGATAAACTTTAAAGTCAAGCTATCAAGATTCATGTGTACTCCGAAATTGTCGTTAAAAGTAACATGAGAAATTGGCTTTAAATTTTCCAGCTCCCCAAGTGAAACCATCTCGTGATAAGCAGAAGCTTTGAGCGTGTGATTAGCAAATATTGTTGAAAATATGAAAACATCTGCCCACATGAACGATTTGAAAGATCGAAATTCCATTTCACTCTTTTGAGTTGACGAAATTAGAGCAAACTTCCGCTTTGTCGCTTCATCGCTGAGTTCCCGACTAGCAAATAAGACAGTTCTCCGATTGCAGATGTTTTGCCACTCGGTAACAAGCCATTGTAAAAACTCGGAGAAATTTTGAAATTTCGCGGAAATTAGCACTGTTGAATTTGTGTCGCGAATATAAAAATACAAGGAGTTATCTTCAATTGTGTAAATAAGTTGAAATGGTAAGTTTGCCACTGAACTTTGAGGTATAAAAATAAAAGAGAATAAGTCATTTTCTTTTAGTTCGTTTGCTAAAATGTTTTGATTTGCTTTAGAGCAAGCTATTATTTGAAATGCGTTGTACTTTGCCAAACGGGTTTTTGAGTAAATATAGGAATTAAAGTAGTGATTATCGGAGTCAGGCACCTTCGGAAATATTATGTTGGCCTGATCGGGCAGGAACAAGACGCGCGAAAACCACAGTTCCGATTTTTTGAAGTTGGAAAGGAGAGGCATAGTGTGCAAGAAGTATAATTGTAGGTAGCACTGCAAATTTGGAGGATATTTTGGATAAAATGGAAAGTCTACATGTTTTTCGGCCGGAGCTACCCAGTAACCATGTGAGAACTGTGTGGCTATGTAAACTTTGTAGTTGCTGAGGACAACTGGGATCTCAAATGGGGCAAAATTCACAGTAGAATTGGGAGTTCTTAGTGTTGTCCAATGAATTATGCATTGGGAGAAAATTTGCAGAAGATTATTGAAATTGATGTAGTCAGTCATTGTTATTATTTCCATTTAAACGGTGGTTTATAAAGTAATGTGAAGCTTAGTGGGTACTGTAGTTATTTTCTTGGATGAAGAGAATTATGCTTGAGGTGGATTATGATGAGTGGATGTGTAGAGGTTGGAGATGTGAGGTGGCATATGGGATTCTTAAGTGAGGCAATGTGAGACAAGAAAGATTTAGTAGAAAGTCAAGTCTTATTTAATACAGGTCAAAGACTGGTAATTTACAGTTGGACAAATGACAGAGCTAGTGACTCGCTGAGAGTCTGAATGGACAATGGCAATGTTTTACACAAATCCTCCTCCATATATTACTTCTGTTTTAACCTTCATTTGGAGAGAGGAATAAACTCAAGTAAACTTATAGTACATAAGATCACGCATTGGCCATGAGACAAAGAGAACAGAACATGAAACCTACACTAATTTACATGAAACGAACCACTCAATATTATTCATATTAGTTCTCATAGAACACAAATCCTGGACTTAACAATTAGAATAAAAAAGCTAAAGATTGAACTGTACATAATGCAATATTTAAGAAACTGAAGAGTCCTTAGTTGGCTACAAGACCGTGAGTGAAAAGTATGAGTTATTTCAGTTTCCTGTAACTTCAGGGATAGGTACTTCCTTGATTCGTTTTTTCTAGAAGGTACGAGTGACGCGACGGTAAGGAATTTTTGTGAATACATTGCATAGTACATGTGCAGACCTTGGGCAAATTCTTCAGGAAGTTTA
>JAQIXW010004814.1:0-11117 GCA_034700685.1 Willowsia buskii | reverse complement strand
ACTGAACCAGAAACCTGTGTTAATATTAAAGTACCATGATCTATGCAAACCTATGTTCCAAAATTGGATGAACAATCGAGACTAGAATTTCTGCCATTTTACACATATTCTGCATGTGGTTAAGATTTACCTGTGTGATGAAGTATTGGAAAGATAGTATCTGTAGCTAACCGGATAACATTGCCAATCTCAAAATGACATCCATGATCTCCTCATCATCAACATCTTCATCATTAAAATTGACTCCCTAACGATATGCTTTTCATGTCCAATATCTCTATTGATGGTAATAATTTCTGAGTGTATGCAACTAACACATTGAGCGCTTGAATTCGTGTATAAAAACTTGAGTGATATACCATGAAAAAAATTCTAAGTTTTTATGGGGCCAGAATACCTATAGAACAGGCCAAGATCTCAACCATAGGGGCCAAATTTCCAGGTGTAACTGGCTCTTAAAAATTTGGAAAACGAGGCCAAAAAATCCATACGGACGGCCATTAATTTAACTTTCAAGGCCCGAAACCTTTTTCCCAAAAAAAACTCATACGTATGTGAACGATTCACGCTTTTTGAACCCATAGGCTTGATAAAATAAAAAATGGGTGGGCAACAGGAGTGTTTTACACATTGCATTCACAGAAACCGCTTTTATGCTTTTACTTACACTTCAAAGCTGAAGGAAAAAACACTTTCTCTTTACAACTTTCTCTACCAACATTCACTTATTCCTTTGTTCCGTTATACATTGATAACGCACAAAACATTAGCAAAACTACGTGAGAATTATTTCTAACCTATTTTTTTAGACTGTGGTCACAAGGTGTTGCATTGAATGTCTAACAACTCTGTAGTTAATTGTACGTATACGTTAATATTTACATTTTAGTACAAAAATCATTCAATGTCTATGATATTATATAAAAATCAATAAATCATAGATCATTCTTCTTGGCTTTATGGTAAGCTTGGTAAGATCGCCCCTTTTTTACCTTAAAAAATTCATTTTAATTAAAATTGAAATATTTTATCTTGTTATACATGCCTTACATTCTTCCCAGTCGCATTAAAAAAAGTTATTGCTTACATAGCTCTTGGTGTGTGAAATTTTAATAAAACTAGCTAAACATTGTGTACCACATTGCGATAACACACAGCCAAAAATTAGGAACGGAAACGTAAGCTTTTACCCTTATTTATAAAATGGAGCTAGCCACCTGTGTAATAAAGACATCCTGTACGGATGCTGATGAGATTTCTTCTAAAAAATTCAGTCGTTAAGTGTGCGCATAAATTACGGATTCTTCCTTTTTCGTGGTAATTACATATAAAGACAAGTCTCAAGTATTTAGCCTGATAAAAACTGAATTTTTTTTATATTATGCTACAGGAAAACTCGTCAAAACCCTCAACTTTGCCCCATCTACTCATTCCCTGAGATGGCATCCCATCCCATCATACCAAGTGTTCACGTAACATTCATGCAGAACGACGCTAACATTCTGTCCGTTTTAACAACATTTTGGTGTCAAACAAACCACCTTGTGCACAATTTAAGTTTCGCATGAACTATTCTTCTGCCTGCTTAAAACGTTTACGTCCTTAATTGCATGCTACGTAAAATTACATCAGATTTTACTCCATAATAAAACAAATATTAAAACTAAGCATGTTTATCCTCTCACGCCCTGAGCCCACATGAAAAAAACATTCCAAATGAATGGTCTTGGAAGCTCCTTTACCAAAAGCCCATTAAGCTATATATCTGGATAAACTGCAAGGACAATTTTTCTTCACACGAAAGAGAGAGTGACATATAAACAGTCGCCTTGGTCGGTAGTTTAAAAAAATGCCAGTGTTTGTCTAATTTTTGGCATGCAACACATTCAGCGATCCAACCACGGCGACACACCCAGCATATATGTGCGCCCCCCTCACTATGTTTCCCATTTCTAACTACATTTCTGAATCAATTTAATTCACCAACAGCACACATACACAACACGTAAACGCATTAACGTATCGACTTTCCACGAGAAAGAAAGTTGCAAATAATTCACTTTCACAACAAACTAGTTACGACATAAACATTAAAGGCTGCGACTATGCGACATAATGTATGGGAGCTTAGGCACTTTGCAATATTTTGTGATGCTATAAAGCAACCTAGACGAGATCACTGAAAGGGTAAACTCATGCAGAAGCAGCAATGATCCAGAACGAGAGATGTGAGCAAAAAACTCAACCGCCTGGGTCTGGGCGGTGTACCTACACTCTTATTATTATTAGTTATACAGAAAGATGAAGATAGAAGCACAGGAAATGAGAACAACTTGGCTCCGAAAATCTTAAGTGCGAGGAGAGGGCATAATGTTATTTGAATATACCCAATACAAAGCAGCCGAAGGAGGAAGAAACTCAGGAAAAGTATCCTTTTCTCTTTTGCCTGTAGCTAGAAGCGTAAAAGTAGTAAAGTGAAATACAATAGACTACACACTACACAGACGGACATTAATATCTTTCATCCGGACTTTATGCAGAAACCCAAGACTTTTACGGCAGGATGGCACGAATGGAAAGAGGATGTCGTAGTAAAAAAACCTTTAAAACTCATTTAACTTAAGATTGAGTTAAAAACACTGAATTGATTGTGATTGCTTAATTATCTTAATTAATTCGAAGGATAAAGAGGTCGTTCCTACCAGCCATGTTGTGCATGCAATAAGGTATGTACATCACTTTTCCGACATACATCGACCATTTTTTGATTTTCACAAGTCTTATTCCAGGAAGTACATTTTTTACAAAAAAAAATCGAAGTATTTGTTAGCATATTTCAACGTGGAATAGTTTTATGCAAAGAAGCTGTAATTATTTTGATTTTCTGGACAAAAAACAATCCTACATTCTAAATTTAGGCACCCAATTAAAATAGAAAGGATTAGAAAGAGGAAGGAAGCAATTAGTGCGTCAATTTCACTTTTCCCTTTTGTTGTCATTTTCTACTGAAATGTGCTGCGAGAGACTCCCTTGAAGCACACGGGACACATCAGTCTTCGTCTCATCATCCACGTCATAAATGACTTTGGTGACCTCGAAGAGGTATTTGGCCCTGGCTTTCCCTCAACTTCCCTTCATTTGTGATTAGTTCACTTCACATTGCTAAAATAACAGCATTTTCACTCAGCATACATACTTGGAGGGAGAAACGAAGGAATGAAATGAAAACATAAACAAGGAGAGAGAAGTCAAGTATAATAGCTCTAAAGATATACAGTGTCAGGGAGGCAAAAACACAGCCTAACCACCACAAGGCAATCTCCTTCTGAAATGATGGCATACATCAGAGGATCTAATTCGTTTGTGTTGTCGAACCGCCAAACTAATATGAGCTCATCTCTTTGAGAGAGAGAGAGAAAGAGCATGCATAAACTTTTACATACACGTCACATTCACTTTTACGCAGAGAACCAATATAAGAGCATTTTATGTCATCTCAGAATCACCACCATCTAATTTAATCCTCTACTTGTACTTTTACTTTGTATGCTTTCTAATGGTGATAAATAACAATATATTATTTTAACTTGTCTGCTGCCAAAATGAATAGCTGTATGATGTGGAAACCTTGTGGCGTGGTCCACTGATGATGTGCACATATCACTTGAATGTTTCACAAACTGACATTTCTGCAAAAAGGAGGTTGGCATCATCAGTAACATAAAGCGCACACATTCAACATCATTTCTATGAACATGAAAATGAAACCAAAATGTTGTGGAATTCTCTCCCACTCTTTTGCAATATGTGTGTGGTCTAGAAGACAGAAACTGCTCATTACTAAATGCTCGTATGTTTACTTATCTCTAGCTCATGTTTCCATACACGAGCCTAGTGACATTTTGTGCTATGCGGCCACTCAATGGAAATCTTCGATTGCCAGTGTTATTTTCCCTGCTCTAAAAATCTCGTATCTCTATTGGTATATGAATATCTGTTATTTCATCAACTCTGCTTTCGTTTCACAGCAAAGAAATTATTGCTACGTGTTGTGAATTGTGAATCATAATTGCTTACATCTTCCTTCCCAAAGGAAAAGGAATATTGTGTTATCGTGTCATTAAATATCGGAAAATAGTGCAAGTGTGTGCACATATAAAAGAAATAAACTCTATACGAAAGATTTAGAAGTGAAAGCAAGCATTCATGCACATTTCAGTCCCATAAATCCAACAAAGTCTGACTCCTATGCTCCGACTATTACAAGACCTCTTATCTATCCAAACTCCAACTCCTACACAATCAAAAGCGGTCATCTGTCAAAAAGGCCATATTTCCCTCCTCGCCCATTAAAAAGATAGGAATGCATGCATAGATATGGTAAAGTCACGGAATAAATTCCACCCAGCTAACATAATCATATCTTGTCATATGTGCTTGTACTACATCAATTATAAATATGCACACTTCTTCTTCTGTAGCATGGCATTCACACTTCGTCGTTTTACTATCTTAATTGGAGCTTATTCGAGCTCACAATTCACGAGTTGTGCATAACAGAGCAAAAGCACTTTTGACTCCATCCATATAAAACGCTAATAGTGCCATGTTATATAAATAAATATGTCTACCTAAAAGGACTTGACTTCCATTTCCATAAGTAAAATTCCAAGAAGAGCATTAAAGCTTTGACATATAATCATCATTTTATTCGACGACACGAAAAGCAAACCTCATAAACTATCATCAACATTAAAACAGAACGAGTCGAAAAAGCGAAACTAGAAAGAGAATATAATAATGGAAAATTATTTATATAACACTTGACATTTCCCTTCATCATCAGAATACCTACATGCTGATTTATATAACAAAGTATAATGCAAACTTTATAGCAAAAAACAAATCCCTCCAGCCATGTAGCCGTGTACCAATGATAATAGCATCGTTTGACATTATACACAGTAAAATAATAGAATAAACACTGAAAGAAGTCAATATCAGCTTACACAAACAGGCAAACATATTTTCCCAGCTATTCTATAGAATAAAACAAATCCTCACACTTTCTCTCCCGATTCACATATTATTATGTTTATTGCGAATACCTATCATGACACACCATCATCGATGGCTGATCGTATAGCCTTTTCTTCATTTCTTCCTCCCCGGCCAGCTTATTTTTTATCCATTTCCTCTGTACTGGTTTTCTCTCTATTCTATCATAGATGACAAGCGCGGTATATACGAGAACCGCTAATTCCCCTCGTAAATACCGAAATCTACACAAATTTTATTACATTCCTATCTCGCCTTTATACCTTCTCTTCCTCCTCTATTATCGTTTCCTTCTCATTTCAAAATCTCATCTCACTCACAGACACAGAGATTTGACGAAAGGCAGCTATCGCTATCACCACTAACCATTCACTTTCACGCTAGAAAAAAATATAAACCTCTCTTCTCCGTCGTCTTCCATGTTAAAGAAAAGTAATCAAAGCGGGGAGAAGTAGATACATGCATCATCGCCAACATCGTCTCATCACCATCATCATACCCATGGATGAGTGAGACGCACACAGTAAAATTGAAATACCTTTTCCAATCCAATTTCATTTTCTTCCCCAAGAAAAGCTTAACATAACACATGTTATGACAAAAAAAGATAACAGGACGAGGGATTTTACGTGCTCTCTCTGGACTTTGACCGAATCACCTTTATAAAAGCAGTGAACACACAGACAAACACAGAACAAGTTTGTACATGGAGAAGAAGATGCGCTTTTTTTCGACGCGATGAACAAGAAAACTATAATCTCATGAACCATCATCTTTGTCATGAATGAGCGAACACACACGCTCATTTTTCCTTAAGCTACCACATTTGTGTATATATTTTCTTGATCTTTTTTTCTCTTTTTTTAAAAACGTGAATACCTCCGAGCAATGTTTCTAGTTCGCAGGGACATCTTTCTCTTACCCACACGCTGTATGTCTTCCCTTACCGTCTCATTTAAGAATAACAACGACATCCAAAAAGAAGACGCTAATCATGTACCTACTACCCATCTCGTTGTTTTCTTTTTATCGACATTCTCCCTTCTTTTGGTACCTATGCCTAGCAGGAATCCCAGAGGAAAGTCTCACAAAGGAGGACATCCATAATAAACAAAGTTCATATATATTATGTCTTTTCCTTCTTGTTGTATATATGTATCACGTTGCTCATATTCGTAATACTGCTGACATTGCTTCTTTCTTTCTGTTTTTTCTTTCTTCGACTTCTCTCTTTATTTGCTATCTCTGCTTTGCTTCTTCTGTGAGTATTTTTTCTGAGGGAAACATAAATAAGCTCTCTGCATGTTATGCTAGACATGTACAAACATATTGCGAAATTCATATTAATAATGATGATATATGATATAAAGTATGAGCATAAAGAAAATTCTTATTAGGTCCATGTCAAAATCTTTTACGAAAGAGCTCGTATTCATACAAAAGTGAATAGTGAACGTGTGTACACAAAAAGTTATATTGGGCACATCGACCTCCTCTGTCTTCTTATAACATCTTGTGAGAAAACTATAAATATACAAGGAGAACGCAACTACAAACATAGGTAATAATAATAATAATGTCGGATCTTTTAATGTGCAAAAATAAGCCCAATGTCGTCATGTCATAGTCATAACAAAGCACACATACATATAAAGAGAGCGTTTTCTCTGCTATTATTACGTTCACAATCCACACGAGCGTCAAACAAGATTTTATGCGTCTTCTCTCGCTCGCTTTTCTTATATCCCTCATTTTAATTTGCTATTCTTCCCAACCATCCCACTTTTGAGATTTTCCTCAGCGACTTGCTGCTTCTCATGAACAGACAGAAGAACTAGAGAGCTGAGAGAGATGGAATAAATAGAAAAGCGCTTGTTAACGCGAGTTTTTCTTTTTCTTACGCGAGTACTCACCAAACAAACATTCATAACTTGGCAGAAAATTTACCGAATAAGATTTGCAAAGAGCTAGTATATACGTATAAAATCCGATCTTCTTTAATATTTTTCAAAAGAGAAAATACCATATTATTATACATAACAATAATGATGACGCTTCACTTGGCATTATACTATCATCATCACTACACATTGTGATATATGATGATAAAATTATAATAACACAAAATTATACATTTATTCTGAATGATGCCACCATAAAAGACATAATGTGTATGACAGGATTTCTAGCATCATTATTAGAGTTACAACACCCATCTTATCTACGAGCCATCAGCATTATTATACATACAACCGTCATCATCTAAATATTTTCATTACTATTTCAATACAAAATAGTAATCAGTCCAGAGCCATCAATACGAGTTTGCATAGTTATTAGATAATACAATACATACGTAATGTCTATGAGCACTCACACAGTACATCATCTTTTGCTAGATGCGAGTAAAACAAGCATCATCATCATCAGCAGCAGCAGAAGTAAATTCGCTGTTATGTTTTTTCCGTCTGAACATTAAAAGCCTCTATAGCATTAGTAATATTTTTGGCAACCGTCCTATCTCACTTTGTCGCTATTCCTGTTTACATAATTCAGATGAATGTGAATGCTCCAAAAGAGTGAGGAGTTGCGTTTCTTTCTGTTACATGTACACACGGACAGAGCCCATCGTATTTATTGACAAACCTAATTGAAATGCTAATTGTTTATCTAACAAATTGAATTTCAATTACGACAATTACATCACTACTCTCACTAAAGCTTGAAGGAGGAATATGAAGCACGCCACGTGCAGAACTACCTACCTATCCATGTACTCTCCACGACATTAAAGGAAAATGGTTGTAACATTTTGTTTGCATTTTATAGAAAGAAAGTTTCTCTTGTCAGTTGGCTCTTGTTTCATGTGCTCCAGAAACAACAGAGTTGTTCAAGATATGAACAAGATATATTGTATATGGATGCATGGGAGAAAATAAGTTCTAAAGACATAAAAAGCAAATGTTTCATTCGACTTACGTCAACGTGGTCATCCACCAGCATCTCCTCGACCTCCTGAAAGTAAAGTAGATATATAGAAATAATACTGGGAATACTTTTCCGAGCATGTAAAACACATTTCATAAAAATTGAAAATGACACTTGAGCCAACTTGTGAGCTATCTGGACACTCAATATGACCAAGATGGAATTGAAGTGTTGAAGCATTTTATTCTGATAGCCCCACCATCATTGCGTACGATAAGGATAAGATACTTTGTGCACGCAGCAGTGTGTAAATTATTCCGTGACGGAAAAGAGTCACTTACCGAATTGGAAGGCGGAGGTCGTTTCGTGTCTCCCCATGGAACTCCAAGTTGATGAGCCAAAGGCATTATCCTCTCTTCTTTTTATTACTATATCCTCTCTCGGTGCTATACTATTCACTCACAGGAGTGCTCGACAGAAAAGCAAAAAATAATAGGAGACAGCTTTTTTTTTATATAGATTCGACGGTTTGATCACAGTTTTATAGTTTTGTAGCACAGTCACTTTTTTTTCTGGAGTTATAAGCACATACACGATGATGATGATGCTTTTATAACAGTGACATGACACAGGCAATATAACGGCACAGTTCACAAACAACGTATTGGTAGATTTACCCTGCAACCAAAGAAGATTATTATACAGTCATGTTACATACACTCACCATTCTACATATGCATTTCCACATGATATAGCTAGCATGCTTTTAATCAAGTTCATTTCTCTTAATAAGAAACAAGCTAAAAATAATTAATTATCTAAGGAGTATGATAGATGCATTTGTAGTGAATATTATCATAAAATTTGTGACGCAAAAAAAACGAGAGCTTTAATTGGTGAAAACATCACCTATAACACCACACCACCAACCTCTATCCTGACAAAACAATGTTGTTATTTTCTCTGGTGAAAGTGGTATATATATATATAAACGGCAACAAACAAGAAACTAATTTCTCTCTGATTCTCTTCAATCTTTGCCAAAACTACACAAAACACAAAATGAACTACCTTTCCCTTTGCTAAACCTCCCTAGTGAACTAAAATGAATGAAAAAAATATCCAATTTAATAAAGAAAGCCTACCAAAACAACCAGCCTTTCTCAAACAAAAAAAGTCTCTTCCTCTGATTGCGTTATAAAGGAAGTGTGTAGCAGTAAAAGTAAATCCTACCTCTGTTTCCCATTTACCACATCATATTATACACTCGCAAATATATGCATAAAGAGAACGAAAGTGAATGAGAGAGAGAGAGAGCCAATGAAGCGACAACAACAACACAACTGTTGCTTACAAGTCGGAATGCGAATCTACACTGGGAGAAAACTTGGTCGCACAACTTGATTCTATTCATGTGCGAAAAGAGAATAAAAAGGCATCTCACTGAAAAGTCTCTTGCTGATAGGAGATATGCCCTAAGCGAGCTGGCAACTAGATGAACAACGAGTGAGCAAGAGCACAGCAGCAGGAGTAGCACGAACCCTGTAAAAAGTATAGGCGTCTCTCTCGCTTTTACTTTTGGTTTGGCTCTTTCCCTGTTCTCTTCCCATTTTTGTAACTTTCACTGGTTTCAGCAATGTCATGCGATACCAGCAGAGCACTATGGGCAGTAATATAGAGTAGATGTTTGTATTACAAAATTATACGTTTAAAGCACAAGTTTTTGGCTTCACCACTTTCCCATCATCACCAGCACTTCCACTAGACGGGTAAAACTTATACAGCTCTTTACTTACACTATATATATGGCTGCTGATGATTTTTTTTTCACTGCAGTAAAAACTTGACACAGAGGGTTTTCGCTCTCTCTCTGAAGTAGTTTCCCTGTCTGTGTATAAGTGTTGCAAGCATGCATGAACGAGAGAAAATGCCAAAGCATGCAAGCGTATGAGAAGGCAGAGGAAAACAAAACAAAGTTTTCCTTTTCGCAAATACTAGCCAAAAACCAAACCCAAGTAGTCATGAATAGTTGTTGTTGTTCATATAGTACAGCTTACAATGCATGACAAATAAACATTTTCACAATGGCAATATCATGCGTTATTACTATTTGCAAAAATAAAGATCTTATGGATATTCTCCTCTGTTCAGACGAGAAATTGTTTAGGATTTCCATTGAGAGAAAGTTAAAGAACTTATGCAAGCATGCAAAACAGCAACCCTTGGTAAAAGTAATATCAAAATATTCTCTCTTTCACTCGATTTTACTTTCCCCAAGTTAGTACTCTTTTCTCTACTAAGGCTACTTTCTATTCTTTGGGGCTCAGGATATGATACGTTTAATGATTATTATGATGATGATGGCATGCATGGCGGTGCTGAAAGTACTGATGTTTTGCAACAAAGGCGTAATATAACTTGTAATGTAATATCATAGGTAGCAATATATAGAACCACCATTACCATCATCAAAGAAAACTACAAAGAAATATTATGGTGGTTGTAATTGTAGATATGCATTCATATATAGGCGAAAGTTGCAGAGACTACTATGACTATTATGAGAATGATGGTGGAGCGATATGCAGCGGCTTTCATTTCACTTGAATAAACTGAAACCATTTTCCTTCAAAATAGGAGAGCAAAGTGAGCAGGCTTCAGTTTCATTTTGGTTGAGAGAGAACGTACAAAGAATAAAGAAAAAACATTTTATTTGCACTTTGGTTGAGAAATTCCAAAAGGAGGAGAAAAATATATATATTGTGCACATTGCAGGACATCTTTTTACTGGGCTTTTTATGACTGTTTATTTTTAGTATGGAGCGATTATGGAAAGATATACATGGCTGCTGGCCACCACGAATAATGGACGATAATAAAATAGCAAGGAACATACAAACTACATTTCACTTGGCTATATAATGATATGGTAGGTAGTTTGTTTGTGATCATTCTCATAATCCCTCGACTGGTGTATACACAGCATAATATGTCAATAATGACGATGATGTGATGATAAAAATTGCTTCAATACGATATAATATTAGCTGTAACCGGAGTAAATTGGGAGGAGGAATGAATACCAAATGAAAGAGGTCTGGTAGTAAATTAATGAGCAGGATATGCCATGC